>JZKD02S1675907.1:397068-414054 GCA_000966675.3 Picea glauca
TTGGTATGATACATCTATAAACACAATTCCTTGATTTATGTTTGCGCAATTTTAAGGTATGACAAGTGTTAACAATACTAGTTGCATTTCTTCAACTATTTCTATGTGATGCATTTCTACAAATGGGGTATTTTTCTCAAGGTATGTTTCTAAATAAAGATTACATAACTAAAGAAAATTGTTGAAGTATTCACCAGTGTGCTCTGCTCCTTGCATTTCCCTTTTTATAAATTGAATTACACTATAAACGAGTGCATTTTTGGTAGAAGATGACACCCTTCATTGCCGAGTTTTAATTATCTAAGTCAATCTAAATGGAAAAAATTAATGAATTATTAGAGTTATTAAACACTCTAATACTCTCTTCTGTGGACAATACAATCACAACTGACAAAGAAACTATGCGATATGTTCTAATTTGTTTGCAAGTTTTGCAAGCCAAATTATCACTTCTTCAAACTCAGATTCAACTTCTTCATGATGCATTTGAATGAAATAATATTTGACATTCTGAACTAGTTCTTGTTCAGAACAACCCTATTTTCGAAGAAGATGATGATCATAATCAACAACCAGTACAAAAGCAACTTAGTGAGCCAAATTCAGATATGAATGGAGATGAAGTTCAACTTCCTCTTTCCAAGACAATCATCAGAGCTTGGGAACAAATTAGGAACAATAATCACATAACCAATATTTAATATGAAAATGAAGTCACCTTTCATATTCCAAATTATACCAAACCGATCTAGTTCCAAAGTGTTGGATTGCTTCAAGAAGGTTCATATTCACCTGCTCTAGTTCAAGAGCAGATTCCAAAATTCCAACATTGTCAAAGAGTTGGCCACATGGAAGATCAATGTCTCTATATTCATCCTTGTGATAATTATGGAAAGCACAATCATCCTTCAGATAGATGTTCTAAACGCAAAAAATATGGAAGAGTAAAGAACCACTATGGGTGGATCACTTCTTGTCAATGGTCATCAAAAATCAAGAAGATATGTCAGTCATATCGACGAATTCATTCTAGAGTATTGACACATATTGTAGTGGAAACATTTTCATGTTCTCACCTTATACTAGACACTGGGGGAAAACATCAATGATTGACATTCATGATTCAAGTTTCAAAGTCCTATGAATCAAGCGGTAACAAGAGAATGTTGCAAGGGAGCATGATTTGGTTTGTGGTAATACCAAAACCACCATATTAGCTTGTGGTTTTCCTTAAACCACCATCTAGTAGAATACTTACAACTTATGCTAGACAACGGTTTGTGGGTTTCCTTAAACATCCACTTGGTAGAACACTTTCAACTTATGCTAGAGAATAGTTTATGGTGATATTTAAACCAATATTAGAGAGAACTTCTGATTAATGGATGACACCAAATTCCATCTTTTAGCCAACTTAGGAAATGTTCGGGGAACCATTGAGCCCTAGAGCCAAATTCCAGAGTTTGTGGTCATCCGTAAACCACCATATTGGTTTGTGGTCTTGCTTAAAAAACCACCGCCATTTAGTAGAAGACATCAACTTTTGCTATACTTTTGGTTTGTGGTCATCCCAAAACCACTGAATTTAGAGAGCACATTCAACCATTAGTCGTTATCCACTTGTAGATTTCATCCCTCTTCTTGGACTCACATACATCCCTTTGGATTAAGGGGGGGAATTTTGGAAACCTAATCTGTTTAGAGAAGGAATATGAAATATCAAAAAATGTGAACTGTCATTGGGAGTCTAAGAGACCTCTTGGAATATGTATTCAAAGCTTAAGTAATTGTATTCATAGATGCATAATATCAATGAATAATATGAACTCACTCTTATCTCTATTTGCGTGTTCTATCATAGATCACCACATCAAGGAAAAACTAGAGAATGGAAGCACAAAGGTCAAATTTGTGAGGAACACTCATCCTCATTTCCCCCTAATAATCCTATATCCAAATTATAACCTACTTCACATGGACATAAGATCTCAATATCCCATCATCCCCATGGGATAAACTTTGTCTCGCTCCCCACCCGAACATGTTGTTGAACTCATCATGGCTACCTTAACCTCCCCAATATAACTTCAAGATTTCCTATTTGGGTGTGTTCCACTCCAAGTGGATCCAACCACCAACCCTTGTCTATTTTTATCTTGGTCCTAACTCCACCTTATCAACTATTCAAACATCCACCTTCTAACCAAGAAAAATCCCAATATAAGACAAGGACGTCTAGAAAATGTAAGAACGAGAACCGAAGGCATGGGGGAAATAATAACCATGTTGGGATAAATGATATTCCTACTAGGGACAATATATAAACCAACCCAAACTATTCTAGAGCATTGATAATGTCACCCTAGGTCTAAAAAAACCTAGGTAGAAAAATCATATCCAACAACTTAATCATATCCTTCTACTACCTCACAATAATCTCTCCCTTAGCATGAACCCATTACCCACTAGGTTCCTACATCACCTATGTAGGGCACGTAGGGAATTAAAATCAAAGGTTAGGATAACCACCCTTGTTCCATTTGTGATGTGAATGGTCATTATATTGATGAATTCCCGTGGATGCTAAAACTTTGTTAGTTGCACAATTCCCCTTGAATTTTTCTGCAACCCCTCCCTCATCGTGAACCCATTGCTTTAGATGGTAAAACTCTATCAAATTCAACATCCTTAGTCACCCCACATATAGGTGAATAATCCCTTAAACCTATTGTTATTAAGGGTCCCTTAGCTTCAACCTTATTTGATACCTCCAATACCTCTACCCCATTTTCACACCATAATCACCATGGCATGGGGACACCCCTTCCAATCCTCGTGGTTGATTTTCCACTACATGTTATCAACATGTGATAAATGGAGGTCTACAACCTTATGGGCCTAGATCCATCACCTTTGATTGAGCCCCACTTTTTTAGGTGTTGAATATTGTAGACATTTATACTATTTGTGCCACCTTTACCCCCATTAAGTGCTATCCTTTAGATTAAGAATAACCTTCTCTGGATCTCGAATTAGAAGTTGATCCCTTCCTTGTGATTCTAAGGGAAACAAATCCATACCCTTCCCCATATGATGGTATACCCATCACCCCACCTCAATGTGATTGAGAAAAAAAAAGAAAACCCTCTTCTCTTTAGTAGAGTGCTCTTGATGTTGTATATGTGGGACCAATGGAACACATTTAACTTTCCCCCAATTGACGTGACTTTACCCTAGTGACTTTGGGAATTAGAGATATTAAATCCCCTTTCCTTTTTTAGCATGCCTTTACCCTAGTGACTTTGGGAACAAGAGAACTTAAATACTCATGTTCATTCCATCATCGCGCCTTTACCCTTGTGACTTTGGGAACTAGAGATATTAAATCCTCTTCCCTTTGTCGGCACGCCTTTACCCTCATGACTTTGGGAAATAGAGAGATTAACTATGCTTCCATTTATTGGTGTGTGTTTATCCTCATGAATTTTGGAATTACAGATATTAACTCCCCTTCCTTCTATTGGCACTCAGTTAGCCTCATGACTTTGGGAACTAGAGAAATTAACTCCCCTTCCCTTTATTGTCATGCATTTACCCTCATGATTTTGGGAAATATAGATATTAACTCCTCTTATCTCTATTGGCGTGCATTTACCCTCATGAATTTTGGAACTTCAAATATTAAATCCCCTTCTCTTTTTCAACATGAATTTACCCTCATGAATTTGGGAAACAAAGAGCTTAACTCCCCTTCCCTCTATTGGAATGCCTTTTCCTCACTAACTTTGAGAACTAGAGATATTAAATTCCCTTCCCTCTCTCGACATTCCTTCACCTTAGTGGATATGGGAACTTGAGAGATTAACTCCCTTGCCCTCTATTGATGTGACTTTACATTGGTGGATTTTCGATCTAGAGAGATTAACCCCCCTTCCCTCTATAAACATTCCTTTAGCCTGGTGAATTACAAAACTTTAAAGATTAACCCCCCTTCTCTTTGACAACATGTCTTTAACCTTGTAACTTTTGAAACTAGAGAGCTTAAATCCCCTTCCCTCTATCAACTTGTTGTTACCCTTGTGAATTTCAGAATGAGATCAGGATATTAACTCCCATTCCATTTTGTGGATTTTGTTATACTGATAGAAATAAACAACACAATGATTCATTCACATGAATTTGGTTTTTTCTCTTTTCCTACAATAATGAGAGACACCCTCTGTTACACATCAAAATTACTCACTTCAATGATGATCCATTGTCGTCATTACTAGTGTCGCAAGTGTCTCATTTTTGGTCGCAAGTGTCGCAAACATCATACTTCCATATTTCCTATGTCGTGCCTCTAATGACATCATAGGGACACTTAAGACACCGTCAAAGGCTGGTTTTAGGAAGATAAATCATTTGATGAAGAGTACAAACCATTTTTCATGAAGAAAACCACTCAAAAATGATTTTTGGAAGGAAACACTCCCCTATCCACTGTCAGGGAGCACCGACGCTCCCTAGCCTTCTTTGGGGGAGCGTTGAAATGCTCTGTGCACCCTTTTGGGGGAGCACTGCTCTTTCTAAGCGAATTTTGGTTTGTTGATATAAATCAAGGAAGAATCCCCTCAATCTCTGAAGTTGGTTGGATTCGAATCTGAGGTCAAGGCATGATCTTAGGGAAGATCCACAACTGAAGGAGAGGAATCCTCAATGTATCCCAAAGATCTCTCAAGTGGTTAGGTCTCTCCAAGATTATATAAAGTGGCCTTCTCATGGTGAAGATGGATAGAGTTTGAGAGAAGCACCTAACTTATGATCTCATAAGGGAGACATCATTGAAGCATCATCATTCTATGTGTGGATTATTTGAGCAAGGGTCTGGACAAAGAGAGATTGGAGAAGCTGCTACACCTACATCCATGGATGTAAGCATATCACTTTTTTTTCATTAATATAAATCTATGCTTGGCCTGTTTCCTTTAAAGTTTGTGTACATTTCATGAACTTGTTTCTTTCATAGATCCATTATGAAACTAATCATGGTAGAGTAGAAAGTATCATTGTTGTTACTCATTGTATTTTAGGACTTTCTGAAGAACTTGGAGATTAATATCAGCCTGGCTCGAGCAAGGACAAACGTTGGTAAAAAGGTATTTACTATTCTTACTTCCTCTTCTTTTATAGTTTAGCTTTATAAAAAGGAATGTCAGTGTCCACAATAGCATTTTTTGTCTTGGTCATAGGGGTCTAGTATCCAAGAGAGAATCCACTTGTCCGCAAGGGGATTTCTCTGTAACACCCTCCCCTCTCTATGTAAGAGTTTCTATTCTCATTTGCATACATGTTTTCCCATTCTCTCCCACACCAATGAATATTTAATAGAGGCCATCACTATATTATATAGTCCATGGGATCAATTTATACTCACCTCTTCCATGGGATCCTCCCTAGTTTTTATGTTTACACCATGGAGTTGATTGTCTCCACTCCTTTGAAAATGCCTTACATGACACATACCACCATTTATGTTTTCCCAACACATTTGAAGTTTTTATATACAATGCTTGGGGAAAGAGTTACATATCATGGAAAATTGCAAGGTTGTGTTTTTCACATCACAATAGAGAATCAATATATTTTTTATAAGCATCATTATGTTGTCCACTAGTAGAGAGAGTTCTTCTTTCATTTTCTAACTTTCATTGGAGTATCTACTATGTTCCTTGATCATCATTCATTGATAAAGGAGAATAGAAGAGAGAATCATAGGAGGATGAACTGACAAGAAGGGAAGTTGGAGGAACCATTTTTCTCACCAGGATTGGTTTCCTATTATAAAATTTTCCTATCTTGTTAATGGAATCTAGTTCTTGATCCACCTATTTCTGAATTCATTGTGTATTCACTTGCCCCCATTTCTTATTTTGTATGCATGCTAATGGATTAAGTTGTAGTGTATAATTTTATTTTATGATTTCTTAACCATTTTCTTTGATCCTTGTGAAAGTGTATTGTTGTTGTTGGTGTGCAAGTTCTTGAGAGACCCTAGACAACCCACTATTCCACTCTTACATCCTTTTGTGGGATTACAAGATATAGGCAAGCAAAGGATTGAAAGAGTGATGTACTCCCCCCCCTCTTTGGCTACCATTTCATTCTCATGGAAGAATTTTCATAAATGAATCACTATAAAGAACACCTTACTTACATTGCTTTTGTAGTACTTTAACCATCATATAAGGAAGAATAATAGCTACTACCCTTTACTAGCTATTATACAGCCTGAGTGGGCCTAATGGTTAAGAACATATGTTTCCTCCTAATAGGTCACAAGTTCAAATCCAGAAGGGGGTAGGGTATGTATACCTCCATAGAATTTACCAGTCAAATCGCCGGGCAGAGGGGGTCCCTTGTCCCACAAACAAGGGGGTCTCATACATCAATTGGGTGTCTGGCTTGGTCATGCCCTTAAAAATAGATTATTATTATTATTATTACTAATATTTTCGAAAAATCTCTATAGTGTATAATATTTCAAGGGTACTAATTAGGTAGAAAGGGGTATTTTTGGAGGGTACATAGTCTCCAACGAGGTACAATATACATGGGTCAATAGATGAGTACTATGCTGAGGTTACCCCTTAATAATAGGGTTTAGGGTGGGAAATATATCATCATTGATTGGTGGTTGGGTAGTGCACAAAGATAAAAGAGTAGATGGGGTCATATGTATGAATACAAGGTGTGTCCAATGGGGGAGAGGTGGGAAATCTAGGGAGGTTAGGTATACGAGGTATGATAAGTGAAAATATATGTGAAATGTGGGAGTAGGGACATGCATGATTGTTTACAAATACAACATGTGTTTCGACATTGTGAGGGTGTAAATCCTAATGTGTTAATTGAATATTATATCTCGTGTCACATAAATGATGTGGAATGCAAAACTTTGAGGGGTCATCAAATTTATTATGCTTTGTTTAAGACTCTTACAAATTGTACCTCTATAGCTTGTTGTACTGAGGGTGAATGTAGAGTGGTTATCACACTATTATTCATAAAGAGTTGAAAGGAGTATTGATATGCTTCAATACCTAGGTAGGGATAAATTTATATGTCCAGATGGAATTTCCATGTTCAAACCTTTCTCTAAGGGGAATCCTTTGATCCACACTAATATCTCTTCAACACTACTTTGTACCAATCTTAACGCTCTATTCATGCACAATATAAAATTTCCTATCCTACCTTTTATATTATCAATAATTCTTGGGGAAGTTTATTTAGTAATATGATTTTTTCTCCTCTTCTAGATGTCTATGCGCAACAATTTGTATCAACACACTAACACATGATCTCATGATGAAATTTAGGTACTATCAAAACTTTATTAACTTCATGAATGATCCAATGGCACTAATAACCACAACAATACAATAATTCTTTGATTAAAACCAATGAGCTCTTTCTACAATTATCTCATCTATATTTGGTGGCATGCATGGTGTTTGTATTGTCAATGGAAGATGGAGTGTAATTGTTGCTTTAGTTGGGGAATTGGTATCCATTCTATCTAAATGCTTGACCTAACTAATATTAATAGGAAAATGACTTAGATAACGATCTTGATGAATTGGAGAGTTAGGAGGGCATGGATGAAGAAGATAACTTCAACTATTGCATTGGGTACATACTAAGGAAACACTTGTTGTAGTATATTAAAACAAGTGGCATCAAAGAAAAAAAGGATCAATATGAACTCCATAAAAAATGGGCATCTATAATGCATGGAATGATATTGTGTATGGTATGATGAGAAAGTGAAAATAAATACCATCCAATGGGTTCAAATTTGATCATATAATATGTAACAGTAGAAAGGTTGTCATTGGAAATTAGCTAGTATGAGTGTAGGAATAAAGCCAAAGGAATAAGGAAACCATAATATTGTGCACACTATCTCACATAATGGAGGGTGAAATAAAACTATCAACCTCTAAGTATTCTAATTTAAAATCATTTGTATCACAATGGGTCGTAATATATATGTTTCTTTTGTAGCTTTGGAAAGTATTCCCACTAGAGGCCATGGTGCTAGGCATGTAGGAATTTTTGTTGGCACCAATTGTGCCTTTAGTTTCATCAAAATTGGCCTAGAAATGAGGCTAGGGCCTCATGGGAAAGATAATGGGCTTTGTGGGCTTGTGATGGGGTGCCACACCCACAAGAGGAGATTAAAATATTCTAATTTAATGTAGACTTGTGAAAGGGCTCTTTGACACATCCCCTTGGACTTATATAAATAAAGGAAAATTCATTGTGACATTAGATCATTGTGCAAGTATGGAGATAGCATAAGTGAGGTGCTCTTGTGCTAGGACCTTGGAAATTTCAGCAAGGAGAAATATGAAATTATGAGGCAATTTTGGCCTAGGGTTTGAGGTGATTTTCTGTTTCTGGTTTCTAGCTAAGGAATGATTCTTCTCAACTTAGGACGGTCACACGTGGGAGTCACATGTGTGAAGAAGAGGAGAAACAAAAGGACACACATGTGGAAAAGAGTTACAAGATGCACATTTGGAGTAGTCTGCACATGTGGAGCAACCATATAGCCACATGTGTGAGGGAAGACCATACAAGACATCTGCACGTGTGAAGGGAAGAAGGGCCACACTGTGTGAGGGAAAGCATACCACACATGTGACATATTTTTTTGGGTATTTTTTTGCAGTTTGAACTATCAATGTCAGCATCCATACAACTAATGTCAGCATAACATACAATGGGAACAACAAATTTCCAGGAAGAGGTGATTTTTGAGAAATGTTGTTGAGTTGTACTTTGCTAATTTTATTCAGAATTTTGCTGATATTTTGGTGGACAAGGTTGTCCAGTTTTTGGTCAAAGTGTGTTGACCAGGAGGGTTTTTTTCCCCTAATATTTCTTAATTTTATAAATATTACATAACATAAATTTGTCTCAATTGTGTTGATGATTCATCTCCGATCTTTTGCTTTTCTGCTGCATATAATTTTTAGTCATAATTGTTTAGTGTAATTTTTTTTAGTGATAACAGATAGGATTTGACTGTTACTTCACTAGGTGGTGATTTTTCATATCTGAAAATTGGTCACATAGAGGCATATGAAAAAATTGACATGGTATTAGAGCTTGGAATTTGAAGAGAAGAGGGTCATCTTGAGATATATTTTTGACTACAACACTGGAAGAGTGTTTTTCTTGTTCTGGGCAGGTCAAGATGGTGAACACCCTGAAGCTTGAGGATAGGTTGGAAGGGAAAAACAACTTCCAGGCTTGGAAGGAAAGGGTTCGCCTCTTGTTGGAAGAAAATGACCTCAAGGATTATGTTGAGAGTGTGGTTTCAGATCCTACCGATCCAAAGGAGTTGACAACACACACAAAGAAAGAAGTGAAGGCTAAAAGGATATTGGTAGAGTCCATGAAGGATCATTTGATTCCTCACATTGTTGAGAAGACAACTTCCAAGAATATGTATGAAGCCTTGGTGGGTCTCTACCGGAACAAGAATATAGGGAGGATGCTACAATTGAAGCACTAACTTCATATTATTAGGATGACTAGTGAAGACAAAATGGTCAACTATCTTATGAAGATTACTCAGATCCGAGATCAACTTGTAAACATTGGTGAGACACTACAAGATGTTGAGTTGGTGAATGTGGTCTTGAGATCAGGTCTTCCCAGGTCTTGGGAACCATTTGTGCAAGGGATATATGCACGAGAGACATTTCCCACTTTTGATAGGATATGGATTGATTGTATCTAGGAGGAGACTTGGTTAGTGTCCAGGGATAATATGGATGGTATGGTGAAGAGTAGCAGTGATGATAATTGGGCCCTTTTAGCCTACACTAGGAGGGGAAGAAGAGGTTCTCCAGACAGAAGAGGTCCACTGGGAAGAAGAGCTTCTCCCGAGAGAGAAGCATCTCCAAAGTCGAGATAGAAGAAATATCTTAGAAAAATCAAATTTTTTGAACATCATGAGTTTGGCCACTATGCTTCACAGTGTTCGCTCCTGAGGGGAAAGGTAAGAAGGTAGTAGGCATAAACAATAGAGGTTAATGACGTTTTGTAGACAAGTTCTAGAGGGAGATATTATTGGTCTTTGAAATTTTAGGAGAAGTATTTAGTAGGGAAACTTGGTTGTGGAAAACATAGCATCTTGCCATATGACAGGTGCATGAGAGTTGTTTGACACTCTCACAAAGATTGTATTAAACTTTTGTGTGGAGCTTGGTATGAGAGACAAAAATTTAGTACAAGGATCCGATACAATATCGTTTCGATTAGAGTCAAAAGATATACTGAGGGTGTTGAATGTGATATAGGTGCAAAAAATCAGGAGGAGTGTCCTCTCAGTCTCGAATATTGATGATGCAGACCCCCCCCAGGGCTCGCCTGACCTCCCGGTCTAGGATTGAATTACACAAGAGATAAAGTGGCTCTTGGGTCCTCACAAAACCCTTATATGTCTTTCCATAATCCTTTTCTTCTTGCACTGCGTGAAAATTTGTGTTCACGAGGGTCTTCTTACTCCAGCGAAGTCGTGCATGTGACCTCAGGCCTAAAACATTGGGATTAAAATTTGGAAAGTGGTAACTTTGATGCTCAGGAACTTCGGGTTTCAGAGGATTTACCAACACAACACTCCAATTCTCTTGAATAGCCGAACTGGCGAACTACCAAAGAGTTCAAGGATCAACGGTCCACACTCCTTGGCATGATCTATGGCTAAAATGAAATCTGGGGCTTTGGGACTTTCTGCGACTCCAACACACAATACCTATGAACTAGCGAAGAGCGGAAAACCACATATTTGACGGTCCTCATTTACCCGTCAACAAACAATTAGGATTGACTTCGGGCTTCAGGAATTTTCCAACCTTAATCAACATCTTATCTCGAATTCTTGAACTCTAAATACTTGGAAATCTACGAACACGTGTACCCAACAACTAACGGTCATGATTTACTTCGGAATTCAAGACTTCGGGGAATTATCTACTCTATTCTACAACAACCAATTTCTCTCGGAGTGTCGAATCGCTGCACCACTCAAGGATCCAATGAATCACACTCTCCTAGTGATCTACAATGTAGATTCACTCTGGGACTTCAGAGCTTCAAGGATTTTTCCTCACTTACAACAACAACTGAAAAAACTGCCAGAGCAATGAAGTCCAAAGGACTTGGGGTTTTAACAGCCGTGTTCCTTCTCTTTCATCCAACGACTATGAGGGAATCTGATATTTCCCAAACATATCTCGTCCACTATAACATATCCACTATGAAAAAATTGCATTTTCACAAGAGAGAGTATGCAAGAGAAGGAGCCGAGACCTTGTTATAGGCCGTGCTTAGGAACACCTTGCAAAACAATCATTTTCCATTTAATACAAGGACAATAGTTTTTCCTGCATATTTTTTGTGTTGAATGGATGTCTGTGTGGATGTGAAGACTCTGCAAGGAGTGCATAAGTCATGGAACTCATTGAAGGGTTTGGGGTTCCCTGAAGCTCGGGAGAAACAACGTTCATATACGCGCAGATGAGATTCAATGTTATAGAATTCACAGAGGAAAGAAGGCAAAGGTCGAGGCCTTTGAGGATTTGGAATTCTTCCAAGTGTCAGGAGAAGAGCGCCAAAGCTCAAAAGGAGAAAAAGCTTCCGTCAGATCAACCGAGAAGATCTAGACTGTGGATTCATGTCCAGAAGCTCGAGGTTTAAACCCTTGTAAGCAGAGCGAAAGTCCTGAAGGAGAATCGTATTAGGAATTCGGCGTTTAGGAGTTTGGATTCCGGAGGATGAGAGTCCAGGTCCTCAACATCAGAAATTGCAGATAAGATTTGAGCCGTCCATCTGCGGAAGGACGCGTGTTGCAGAATCATCCGTTTCGGAGATTCGAGCACCGAGACTTACAGAGGTGATCACCTTGACTTCATGAGTAGCGAAGTCTCGAAGAAATCTGAGCCGTCCATCGAAAAGAGGACACGTGTCATGAGATCACCCATATCAGGGATTCAAACATCGAAGGTTAGAGAAGGAAGTTCTTCAACTTCGCTAGTGGCGAAGTCGCAAAGAGATCAGGACCGTCCCTCTGAGGAGGACAAGTGGCAGCAATCGTGGGGTCAGCGAAGTACCAAAGAAGTCTGAGTGCAGGCTTCGTGAACTCGGAGGTTCATAGGGTTGAGAGCCCAAGGATTGGATGCACCAAGTCATGAGTGGTGAAGTCACGAGGAGCGGAGACAGCCATAGGATCCAGGTCACGGAGGACCATTGGATCAGAGCCTCATTGTGCGTATCACACACTCAGAGGTTTGGAGGTTGAGAGAACCTCTTCTCGACTGCAGAAGTCACGAAGTACCGAGAGTCGAAGCACGAGTATGGACACGTGGCAGAACCACAAGGTGGGGCCCGTGTGGTTGACAGGTGGGTACGCATCGCCTGGAGAAAGAAGCCATCACTCCATTGACTTCTCATGTCTCGAGGATTCGCGGAGTAAGGGCATGAGAGCTCAACCCTTCGACTTACGAAGTCGCGAGTAGCGAGCTCACGAGAGGGAAAGTTAATGTCGCTTCTCGGGGGTTCGTGAAGGGAAGGTGCCGAGGTTGGATGCTGAAACTCGCAAATGTGCGAGTAGTGAGAGATTCTGGTGTTAAGCCTAGCCAATGGTCACGCAAGGAAGGCGCTGATAAAAAGGGAGCTACACCCATTTCATGATCTCGGGTATTGCGGGATTGGAAAGGAGGAGTCGAGAGTTTTGACTCGTGAACTCGTGAGATTGCAAGTTGCGACAAGCACCTTTGGAATTGGGCCTTGGTGATAGTGTTGTGGTCGCTCAGAGGAGGTGGAGCTTGCGCCTAGTGCTATTCGCATAGGGGAGCTTCCCGAAAGGTAAGGAAGTGGTCTCAAAAGGGTGCCTTCATGAGGAAATCTATCCAAGGCATCAGGTAGGACAACACCGGAATGAATCTCTCGAGAGAAGACATGAAAATCTGTATTAGTTCATTGTACATATAGATATATATATAAACATAAGCCATACGTGGTATTTCCAATAAAAACATGTAGCCATCATTTCTGATCAAAACACCCTGCCAACAGTCTTACACTGAAACCATTCATAATTTCCATAGACTATGAACATATAGGTCAGCATATAAATTTCAAGATACAAGGTATAACACTTATCATAAAAACACCAGGTGATGCAACTGCTTAGAGGGGTGCTCGTTTCCACCCAACCGTAGGCTCGACGACTCCCAACGGATTTACCACTAGCCACCCCCGAGCTGAGACCACGATGCTGCGAGGCTGAGTCTCTATTCGCCAGTGACAGAAAATGAAGGTTACTCTCCTTCTTCTCTGCTATCATTCACACTGTCGTTTTTCCCGAGTTCTTTCTTCTCTATTTTTCCCTCGCGTCCCCCCTCCTTGCTCGCACACTCTTCCTGCCTTTTCTCTCTTCGGCGAGGTTGCGTGTGGCATGATTTTCCTCGTGTGGTCAGGTCTTGGGACTCTACGGATGGGCGGTTCACCCCCCCCATCCCTCATTACTCGTGAGGAGCCATTTACCTACCAATTTAGGCAAGTCATTTAATTTGGGACCAACGAGCTGCTCTTGGTTCTCCGGGCCAATGAAGTCCAAATACGATATTGGTTTTGGTGGAAGTTAACGCCACCATTCCAAGTGCCTTCCACCACCTTTCTTCAACTATCATGGTCTCTTTTTCAGTCCACCCCCCCTCTCAGTATACATGCAATATATATATATATATATATATATATATATATATATATATATATATATATATTATTTACGTTCATTGACCTTTTTCACAAGGTCCATTCACATCACACATTCACATTTCCGAGTTTTCCACAATACTTGGCCTATATAGTTATTTTTATAGACTGGGGAAAACAGGGGTGTTACAATTCCCTCCCCCTTAAAGGAACATCATCCTCGATGTTCTATCTATCAATTTGACATGCATGTAAAGATGTAAACAAAATCGGATATGCATGTTTCATGGCATCCTCTATTTCCCATGCAACCTCATCTGGGCCAAAATGCTTCCACTGCACCTTGACCTATGAAATGGTTCAGTTCTGGAGTGGGGTTTCCTTTCTGTCCAGTATGCATTGAGGTTCTGGTAGAAATTATCCCTCTAGTTCCACCTGAATCATAGACCAGTCAATTATATGGTTAGCATCATGTACATATTTCTTCAATAATGAAACATGGAAAACATTATGTTCTTTTACTGTGGGAGGAAGTGCTAGCCTATAGGCTACAGGTCCCACTCTGTTTAGACCTCAAAGGGTCCACAATATCGAGGTGCCAAGTTGGCACAAGCTCCCATTTTCAGGGAAATTTTCATGGGCTTGACTCTGAGATATACATGATCTCCCGCTTGGAACTCTCTTGGAGTTCTCTTTTGGTCGGCATAACTTTTCTGTCGGTTTTGAGCGACCTTCAGGTTTTGTTTTATTTGAGTCACTTGTTGTTCCATTTCTTTCAACATGTCGGGTCCAAAAGAAATCCTGTTTATGGGATTACTCCAATTGACAGGTGTGTTGCACGGTCTACCATAGAGGACTTCAGAGGGACTCATCTTTAAGGATGTTTGGTAGCCGTTGTTGTAGGCGAATTATACTAGTGGCAAGTAGTCTTCCCACTTATTGGGTTGATGCATTACATGCATTCTTAGCATGTATTCAAGTATTTCATTCACTCTTTCTGTATGTCTGTCATTTTGGGGTGATAGGCGGTGCTAAACAACAACTTGGTCTCTAAACGCACCATCAGTGATTTCCAAAAGTTGGAAGTGAATTTCGTGTCTCTGTCAGACACGATCTCCTTTGGCATGCCATGCAGTCTGAATATCTCCTTCATGAATACCTGGGTGATATCTAATGCCTTGCAAGTCGATTTGACGGGGATGAAATGAGCAAACTTGCTCAATTTATCCACCACTACCATGATGGTGTCATTCTTTTTGGTCGAGATCGGTAATCCGGTGATGAAATCCATGGAGATGGTTTCCCATTTCCATTATGGGATTGGTAGAGGTTGCAATAACCCTTGCAATAACCCTTTCTTTATTCCAGGCCAATAGAATTGTTTCCTGGTGGCCGTGATCACTTTTTGGTATCCTGGATGACCAGAATAGGGTCATTTATGTAGTTCATCCAGTATGAACCTCTTCAAGTCGTCACAATCTGGAATATCAAATTTGCTTCTGTAAGTGAGCAGACCTCCTTTGGTCATCTGGTAGCCTTCATATTTTACTCCGGTAGGTTCTTGCTGTAGGTACAGGGTCATGGTCTGGATGAAGGGATCTATTTCTTGTGCATTTCTAACTCTTTCTTTGACATCCGTCTCACAGGTGCTCACCGTTGCCAGGTGAATTGTTTTCATACTTCTGCTAAGGGCATCTGCCACCCTATTTTCTTTTCCTTTAATATGTTTGATTTCAAAATCAAACTCGCTGAGGAGGGCCATCCACCTAGCTTGTATAGCATTGAGATTTGGTTGATCAAACAGATATCGCAATCCACAGTGATCTATCATAAGTACAATTTTTCTTCCCAGGAGGTAATGCCTCCACATTTTCAAAGCATGCACTATGGAAGCCAACTCTAGATCATGGGTCACATAGTTGACTTCGTGCTCATTCAATTTTCGGGATTCATAGTAGACCACACTTCCTCCCTGCATAAGGACTCCTCCAAGCCCTTCCTTATAGGCATCTATGCACACGAGGAAGTCAGCTTCGGGGTTGGCGATATTCAACACGGGTGCATGGGTCAGTAAATGTTTCAGGGTTTGAAATCTTTCTTCACATTTCTGTGTCCACAGGAATTTTGTCCTCTTCTTCTGGAGGACAGTGATTGGACAACTAATATTAGAGAATCCTTTTATAAATATCCTATAGTATCTTGCTAATCCCATAAAGGATTTGATATCCGAAACATCCTTTGGGGTAGGCCATTCCATGATAGACCTAATTTTGTTAGGGTCTATTGCTACTCCTTCTTCGGATAGAACATGGCCTAAGTGATGTATTTTCTTCTGGAAGAAGTCACATTTGCTGAATTTGGCATAGAGATGATGTTCTCTTAGCACTTGCAGCACAAGTCCAAGATGCTCTTCATGCTCTTTTTTGTTCTTGGAGTAAATTAATATATCGTCAATAAAAACAAGAACAAATTTGTCTAGGAATTTGTTGAGTACATTGTTCATCAAGCACATAAAAGTGGCTGGGACATTGGTCAACCCCAAATGGCACTACCACAAACTCATAGTGACCATACCTCATCCAGAAGGCAGTTTTATGAATTTATTCACCCTTGATTCAGACTTGATGGTATCCTGACCTCAAGTCAATCTTTGAGAAAATAGATGCACCCCCCAATTGGTCGAACAAGTCATCGATCCTGGGCAAGGGGTACTTGATCTTGATGGTTACCTTATTGAGTTGTCTATAATCTATACACAGTATAAGGGCATTGTCCTTCTTTTTCACAAACAAGATTGGTGCTCCCCATGGAGACACGCTGGGTTGAATATAACCTTTATCCATCATTTCTTTTACTTGCAATTTGAGTTCAACTAACTCAGGTGTGCTCATCCGGTAGGGTGTCCTAGACACCAACACCGCTCCTGGTGCAAGTTCTATCGAGAAGTCTATGTCCCTTCTCGGAGGTAGACCCAGTACCTCTTCTGGAAATACATCTTTGTATTCTCTCAGGATAGGGTGATCGTCAGGGCTTGGTTTGTCACCTTCGATTGTTTTCAACACCTGTATTGCATATAGGGAACATCCCTTTCGGCAATACTTTCTCATTTGCAGAGCTGATATTTGTCTTACTGAGATAGGTTTTCGGATCCCTTGAAGGGTTATCTTTTTCCCTTCTTTACTTACACATTCTAAGGTTTTATGGTAA
>JZKD02S1675907.1:414235-427597 GCA_000966675.3 Picea glauca
CACTAGATGGTTGGAAATCATACCTTCTATTTCCACCACTGAAGCTTGGTGGTCAACTTGGTTATTATCCAAGGCTGCATAAATTTGCGGCACACTCCTGGCCACATCATTGACGGTAGTAGCTTCCTGGATGTTATAAATCCTCCAACTATTTTGTTGTCAATGTGGATAGTCTCTCAATAGATGTTCTTCTCCGCAACCCCAACATTTCAAAAGTTCTCTCTTTGGGTTATCAGTCTTCACTGATATGGGTCCAGATGTTTTATTTTCGCTCAAAGAGGGAAAATTCTGTTGGTGCATACTCCAGGCTGGGAAGCTCATTCTTGGGTTCTTCTTATAGTTCTTAAATCTTGGGGATTTAATCCCCTTTTTCTAAAATCTTGAATTATTCTTCTGTTTCCATCCTTCGCGAGGTTCTGCTCAATTCCCAAACTATTCATGACAATAGGTTGCTTTTTGAATAGTGCCTTCTAGAGTCTTTGGCTCATCAAATTCAATTCTATTCCGATAGTCCTTAGGTAGTCCACTGATGAAGCGTTGCACCTTTTCCTTTTCCGCCTTGATATAGGGTACATACCTCAACAAATCGAGGAATTTGTTGACATATTCTTCTATAGTGAGTTGTCCCAGTTTGAGTTCATAAAACTCTTTAGTCTTTTCGTCGAAATATTTTTCCGACAGATACTTCTTTCGGAAGTATTTCTCAAACCGTTCCCAAGACAGGTCATCTTCGCGAACCCCTTTCACATTCTTAAGGTCTTCCCACCAAATGGAAGCCTTTCTGTTCAAGTTGAAGGTGGCCACTCGGGCCTTCAAATTTTCTGAAAAGTCATGGACTTTGAAATACTTCTTTAGCCCAAGCAGCCAGGCCTCCGCTTCCTCTCCCTTCTTTATTTCATCGTTGAAGGAAGGTGGTTTGGCTTTTCTGAATTCTTTGAATTTACGACCTTTGGAAGGGTTTTTCTTCTTTTGTTTCTTTCAGGAATAGGAATTGGTTTTGTTGCTAGAAGATCCCTCTGAGTCACCAGATTCCTTCTCAGAAGAATCATCCGATGTTTGTCCTTTACCTCTGGGGTGGTCCTTTTTTGAGGTGCTCCTCTTAGTTTGGCCACTGATATGATCATGTTTCTGAGTTTCCGGTTCATGCTGCATTTGTCTTTGTAGATCGGATAAGCTCTGCAGTAAAACTGCATTAATTTCTGTTTGCTTTTCTTGTTCTTTCATCATCCTTTCATTGTCAGCCTTGCAACTTTGTAATTTAACCATGAGACTCCTCACAGTCTCAGCTATATTTGGAGGGGTCCCTACTGCCCTCCTTTCGTCAGACTCTTCGTATCTATTCTGGGAACCCTCTCCCACTTCATGGTGAATCACCATACTATGCTTTGATAATTTCCCGCGGTTGATCTTCCGCTTGTGTGTAAAAGGAAAAACGCTGGTTATTAGTCAATATTTGTATTTATTTATAACCAATAGATAATTCATATTTTCACATGTACACACACAATAGTTTTTTTTTTTTTTCTTAACTTCGTCTTTTGATTAGGAAGGTTAAGACAGGGGGGTCACTCCTTTTAGGAGTGTTTCGAACGGAGCTTCTGCACAATTCGTTCATGGGCCCAAGAAGGCCAAGTGTTGTAACCATGCTCTGATACCAATTTGTAATATATCCACTACGAAAAATTTTCATTTTCACAAGAGAGAGTATGCAAGCGAAGGATTCAAGACCTTGTTACATGCTGTGCTCAGGAACACCTTGCAAAACAATCATTTTCCATTTAATACAAGGAAAATAGTTTTTCCTGCATATTTTCTGTGTTGAATGAATGTCTGTGCGGATGCGAAGACTCTGCAAGGAATGCAAAAGTCACGAAACTCTTTGAAGGGTTCGGGGTTCCCTAAAGCTCGGGAGAAACAATGTTCATATATGCACAGACTGGATTCAATGTTATAGAATTCACAGAGAAAAGAAGACAAAGGTCGAGGCCTTTGAACATTTGTAATTCTTCCAAGTGTTGGGAGAAGAGTGCCAAAGCTCAAAAGGAGCAACAATTGCCATCAGATCAGCTGAGAAGATCTGGACTGTGGATTATGTCTAGAAGCTTGAGGTTTAAACCCTCGTAAGCAGAGTGAAAGTCCCAAAGGAGAATCGTGTCACGAATTTGGTGTTCTGGAGTTCGGAGTCTGGAGGACGAGAGTTTGGGCCCTCGACATTAGAAATCGTGAAAGGGAAAATTAGATCTGAGTCGTCCATCTGCGGAAGGACGCATGTCGCGAAATTGTCCATTTCAGAGATTCAGGCACCGAGACTTATAGAGGTGAGCACCTTGACTTCGCGAGTAGTGAAGTCCTGAAGAAATCTGAGCCATCCGTCGAAAAGAGGACATGCGTCATGAGATCACCCATATCGGGGATTCAGACATCGAAGGTCAGAGAAGGAAGTCCTTCAACTTCGCTAGTGGCGAAGTCGCAAAGATATCAGGACCGTCCCTCTGAGGAGGACAGGTGGTAGCAGTCACGGGGTCAGCAAAATGATGAAGAAGTCTGAGTGCAGGCTTCGTGAACTCGGAGGTTCACAGGGTTGAGAGCCCAAGGATTGGATGCACCAAGTCACGAGTGGTGAAGTTGCAATAAGCGGAGACAGCCGTAGGATCCAGGTCGCAGAGGACCGTTGGATCAGAGCCTCATCGTGTGTATCGTGCACTCAGAGGTTCAGAGGTTGAGAGAACCTCTTCTTGACTGCAGAAGTCGCAAAGTACCGAGAGCTGATGCACGAGTATGGACATGTGGTAGAACCACAAGGTGGGGCCCGCGTGGTTGGCAGGTGGGTACGTGTCGCCTGGAGAAAGAAGCCATCACTCCATTGACTTCTCGCGTCTCAGGGATTCATGGAATAAGGGCATGAGAGCTCAACCCTTCGACTTACGAAGTCGCGACTAGCGAGCTCGCGAGAGGGAAATTTAATGTCACTTCTCGGGGGTTCGTGAAGGGAAGGTGCCAAGGTTGGATGCTGAAACTCATGAAGGTGTGAGTAGCGAGAGGTGTTGGTGTTAATCCTAGCCGGTGGTCACGCAAGGAGGGCACTGACAGAGAGGTAGCTACACCCATTTCGTGATCTCGGGTATCGCGAGATTGGAAAGGAGGAGTCGAGAGTTTTGACTCGCGAACTCGCGAGATTGCGAGTTGTGACAAGTGCCTTTGGAATTGGGCCTTGGTGATAGCACTGTGGTCGCTCGGAGGAGGTGGAGCTCGCGCCTAGTGCTATTCGCACAGGGGAGCTTCCCGAAAGGTAAGGAAGCAGTTTCAAAAGGGTGCCTTCGTAAGGAAATCTATCCAAGGCATCAGGTAGGACAACACTGGAACGAATCTCCTGAGAGCAGACCTGAAAATTTGTATTAGTTCATCGTACACACACACACACACACACACACATATAAGCCATACATGGTCTTTCCAATAAAAACATGTAGCCATCATTTCTGATCAAAACACCCTGTCAACAGTCTTACACTGAAACCATTCATAATTTCCACAGACTATGAACATACAGGTCAGCATATAAATTTCAAGATACAATGTATAACACTTATCAGAAAAACACCAGGTGATGCAACTGCTGAGAGGGGTGCTCGTTTCCACCCAACCGTAGGATCAACTACTCCCAACGGATTTACCACTAGCCACCCCGAGCTGAGACCAAGATGCTGCGAGGATGAGTCTCTATTCACCAGTGAACGAGAACGAAGATTACTCTCCTTCTTCTCTGCTATCATTCACTCTATCATTTTTCCCGAGTTCTTTCTTTTCTGTTTTTCCCTCGCGTCCCCCCTCCTTGCTCGCACACTCTTCCTTCCTTTTCTCTCTTCGGCGAGTTTATGTGTGGAACAATTTTCCTCGCATGGTCAGGTCTGAGGACTCTACGAATGGGTGGTTCACCCCCCCATCCCTCATTACTCGTGAGGAGCCATTTACCTACCAATCCAGGCGAGTCATTTAATTCGGGGCCAGCGAGCCACTGTTGGTTCTCCGGGCCAGTGAAGTCCAAATAAGGTATTGGTTTCAGTGGAAGTTAACTCTACCATTCTAGGTGCCTTCCACCACCTTTCTTTAGCCATCGTGGTCTCTTTTTCAGTACACCCCCCCTCTCAGCAGTCCTGCAATATATATATTCATAATATTATTTACGTTCATTGACATTTTTCACAAGGTCCATTCACATCACACATTCACATTTTCGAGTTTGCCACAATACTTGGCCAGTATAGTTATTTTTACAGACTGGGGAAAACAGGGGTGTTACATCCACTCGATCTTAAAAACAAAAGGGATTCCTCCTCTTGAGGATTTACTCTCTCTATCCCTCCTTGAGATTTTTCACTTAAAGGACTTGAAACTTGGAGCAAATTTGTGCTTCCCTCCTGATCTTGGGAATTAAAATAAGTCACTTGTGCACTCCTTGCGTTATCTCTCCTCTAATCTTGGGACTTGAAAAATTCACCTGCACACTCCTTGTGCTATCTCCCCTCTGAGCTTGGGAATTTGAAAATTCACTTGCGCGCTCCTTGCACTATCTTCACTCTGAGATTTGTCAACACTTAACGAAGTGTCGACTCTGTGCACTCTTTGCACTGGTCTCGCCTCTGAGATTTTATACTCATGTGATTATAGGCACACTCCTTGCGCTCGATCTATGTAAACTTATACTATATCTCCTGAGCTATTTGAACCCTTAGACGATTCGACCCCTGCACTCCTTGCGTGGGCATTGTGCACTCCTTGCACCAATATTTCAGAAGAGAAACAATTGAAACTTAAATTAACATTAAGGATTCATTCAACCAACCATTTATATGCACACACACACAAACACATAGATAAGTAACATAACATTTACTCAGTTACTCAAAGATAAGAAATCTCAGAAATTGAAGGCAATTCTCCCCTTCTATATTCCTTCAAAAAATATTTACAAGGGTTTCAACAGCCTTCAACAACTTTCAACTTGTTTTTCCAGCAACCTCCTTTGGGCATATATTACATTGATTTATATATGAAGGGGCTTCTCGATCCTTCCCTCTAGACTATTCTAGTGCTTTCATATCATAATTAAAATCATCCTACCATTAGGATTATTACAATAAATGAATAATTACAATCCAGATATGAGTCGACGCTCAAAATATGTACAATACAATATACATTAAAGTCAATTACAATGTCTTGGAGCACATACAATGGTTCTAGATTCAATATCTCATGGGATATTTAATTACAAGTTTTCAAAATTTAAAGTGACACACCCTCCTTGGAATCCAAACCAGTTAAAGTGCACTGTGCTGGATGTTGAGTCATATTCCACCTTGCCTCATTAAATGTCGATGATAATTCTCCTGCATCAATTGAGAGGAAGGGATATCATATACTATTTTGACATGTACATGTACTTCTTTTCCCCAGACGAATTAGATTCAGATTGGTAATGGTTTTTGGAGTTAGGGAGGGAAATGTTAGGATCCGATCCTAACCCCTCTGCATGGGTTATTAGTTAGTAGGATAGGTTTTCTATGTAATAAAGGCTGACAATAGTTAATAAGGCCTAATAAATAAAGGAGAACAACTCAATGTAAGAAGACCTAATAGAAGCTTCCGCTTCTAGAAAGATCTTCCTCTAGAAGTTTCCTTAGAAGGTAGAATTAGTATAAATAAGAGTAGGAGGCATTGTATGTCTTGTCTGGGAGATTATTTAAATAGAGATCTTCTCTGCTAGAGGTTTCCCCCTCAAAGAGGCAAGTGAACATTGCTATCTCTATAAAGGTGCTCTTTCTGGTGTTATTCTGGTATTGTTCTAGATATAATCTTGTTGTTTCATTACCGCTTTCTAAATATTTCTAAATATTTCTATTCTGCATATTATTAATCATCTGGTGTATTGCAAGTGGCATTAGAGATATTTCCTAGGAAGAACTTGTGGGGTAAATTTTTCAGGGTAGATATTTATTCCAACATATTTAAGCTACAAAGATCTGTTGTTCCATGCATAAACCCATGGTTGGGGACTCATACATGCAAGAACTACAAGTGGTACTTAAGTGCACATTTTTGGCCACCCTTGTAACCCCTATTGGTACCCCTTCGAGTGGTAGCACATCAGACAACACTTATATACGGATCAACATAGATATCCTAAAACCCTTTGTAGATAAGCCAATCAACCACTTGACCACTATAGTTCCACCATGAACAACACTTGAGAAGATACTCTCTAGTACCTAGGTAGTCGAGTAGTACAACTAAGGGCATGGTCTATCCTCCTTAGTTGGTGCCCTGAGATATTGGGCCGAGTACTACTGTTGGACCCCACATGTATATATGAGACTATAACATAGGGAAAACCCTTGTCTGTAGAAACCATGAATACCCTAACCCTTGGGATGGAAACTTAAAAATAATAGACAAGATCTATTGTCGTGCAGCTACGTCTCCTGCATTCTGGTTGTGAAATTCCTACACATTTCTTCTTGTTAATCATTTGGCCATTTTGTCACTACAATATTATTCAGATCAGAGTATAAATCTGCAGCAGTAAAAAAAAAAAATTCAGGGCTAGGCTGCACCCTTATTTGAGACTTGGTCCAATGAATTTCTCTCTTCATTCTGATCGCAGTGATACCCTTCATTTTTAAACCTTTTTTAGGCAGACCCAACCCTTTATGGGATGCCCTTATTTGCGACCTAGCCCATTGGATTCCTCTCTTTGTATTGATCACTCAGGTACCTATCAATTTTAGGATCATATTTCCGTCTTGACACCTACTTAAGCCTCCACCATTCCTACCACTCACTCTCAGTCCCAAGAAACCTTGGAGGACAAGGTGTCCAACCTAGAACAAAAAATGGCCTCCATGAACACCACCTTACAAAATGCCCTTGATAAGCAATCCCAAGTTCTAGAGAAACTCCTTAAGAATAAGAATGTTGAGCCCAATCCTGAGGACCCTTGGTCTTCCCATTATGAGTATACTCACTCATCCCACTCCCCTTAGGGTTCTCCACCCTCTTGGAATAAGGTGCCCAAAGTTGACATGCAAATATTTGATGGTTCCAACCCCACCGAATGGGTTTCTCAAATGGAACAATACTTTTTCATGATATTCAGGATGATGAGACCAAACTCCATGTAGAGGTTTTTACTTGGCTCAAGAAAGCTGGAAGTGGTGGAAGTGACATAAGAAATGTTATCTAGGACTACCCATTTGGAACATTCACTAAAGAAGTTTGTTCCCGTATTGAGCAGGAATCACATTTTTTGGGAAAGATCACTAAGCTACACCAAACTGGATCAGTAAAATTCTTCATCTTGATATTTAAATAGTTGTCTATCCGAACCGAGGGCTTATCTGATGAATTATACCTTGAATATTTTATCAGTGGCTTAAAGGAAGCCATTAGGGATCATGTGAGCATGCATCATCCTACTACCTAGTTGTAGGCATGCCATTTAGTACAGGATGTAAAGACCATCCTTCAGGCACCATCCCTGAAGGATAATTTCCCCATCCTTCCTCATCCTAGGGATAACCCAACTCCAAAAAAAACCTTGAAGGTCCAAAAGGTATATCCAATAGAAATGGTGGAATGTTTCAATTGTTAATGTTAAAGCCATTATTATAGTTCTTTGCATTTCAATGAATAACAACAACATAAGATAAGATCACTAAGAAATACACAATCAGAAGAGACACATCTTTTATCCTAGGAAACCCTCATGGGGAAGAAAAACCAACAAAACTTTCTTAATATAGATAGCCAATACAATGCCAATTGATAACTCAAACAAGTACATAAAGTCCTCTCCCAAAGATGCACCTCTCTCTCTCTCTCTTCTCCAACTACAACTTTGAAACTTGTCTCTCAATGAACAAGTAAGTGTGTGTCTAAGTGAGGTTCTAGCCTCTTTATTTATACAAGACTGACATGTGTGGGAGTGTCCTTTCACTGGCAGGGCCAACTTCTTCTCTTGGGTGGTTATAACCACCTTTATTATATTCCGGGGCCTCTTTGATATATTCTAGGGATGACTTCTCTTTCTGCCTATTACAATTACATTATGACCAATCCGCAAAAGGGGATTTGGTCCTTTTACAATAGCTGACATGATCAATCCACAATGGGGATTGATCCAATGAATAATATATCAAATAATAATAAGAATACACTTTGCATTTACATTATTTCAACACTCCCTCTTAACAATAAGGGTATTCTACAACAACATCAGACGAGAGAGAGGCCTTTATCATCAACAACATCAGGAGGACAACTTCATCAATATCATCTTGGAACAATGACTGGCATATCTATAAATCATCAGAAGTTTTCTTCAACATAAGCATCATCATTCTCAAAGGAATGCAATCATCATCTGCATCAATATGTATTAGTATAAAACTAATACATCATCATCATCACAACACGAGGCTGGCTCATCATAATACATGACTAGATTTACGTCACAACAACTTCTCAAGCTGGAAGAATAGTACTAGTTTCATCTCAACGTCTTACTTTACGTCACTGCACTCAAGATGGAAGCAAGATAATAGTTTGGCTTTATGTCACACCTATCAAGCTGGAAGAACAGTACTAGTCTCATCTCAACGTCTTGCTTTATGTCACAACCATCAGGTTGGAAGCAAGATACTAGAATGGCTTTACATCACAGCTGTCAAACCGGAAGCACAGTACTAGTCTCATCTCAACGTCTTGCTTTACGTCACAACCATCAGGTTCGAAGAAAGATACTAGACTGGCTTTACATCACAATTGTCAAGCCAGAAGCACAATACTAGTCTCATCACATCTTCTTTCTTTACGTCACAACCATCAGGTTGGAAGCAAGATACTAAACTGGCTTTACGTCATAGCTGTCAAGCCGGAAGCACAGTACTAGTCTCATCACATCTTCTTGCTTTACATCACAACAATGACGCTGGAAGCAAGAGATGTCTCATCAAAAAAACTACTCCCCCTTTCGAGGAAGGTCCTTTCGGACTATTCCAAGCTTATCTTAAAAGTGCTCAAACTTTACATGAGATAGAGGCTTGGTCAACACATCAACACCCTATTCATCTGTGCTAACGTACTGGAGCTTTAAGGCTCCTCTATGCACCATGTCACGGATGTAATGATAACGAATCTCTATGTGCTTCGACCTTTCATGGAGTACATGATTCTTTGTCATCTTTATGCAGCTATGGTTGTCACATAGGATCGTGGTTGCTTCCATATCTAGGTCAAATAGGTCGGTCAACAACTTTCGAAGCCATATATCTTCACAGCTAGAAGAACATGCAACAATGTATTCTGCTTCTGCTGTGATGAGAGAAATGCTGGATTGCTTCCTACTCTGCCATGAGATCATGGTTGATCCCAAACTGAAAGAACATCCTGAAGTGCTTTTCCTATCAGAAACACTTCCTGTCCAATCTGAATCAGTGTACCCACTCAATGTGAAATCATGATCTCCATCATAATTGAGACCACAATCTAATGGACACTTAAGGTACCTCATCACATGTGTTGCAGCCACAAGGTGAACATGTCTGGTTTCTACCAAAAACTGACTCAATTTGTTCACGAAAAAACAAATATCTGGTCTGGTGTTTGTCACGTACATCATTGATCCAATAATCTGTCTATACAGTGTGGCATCAATCAATTTTGATGAAGTATCGACCAATAGATTCAACTTTGTTTCCATGGGTGTATTCATGGGCTTGCACTCTAACATGTTGAATCTCTTCAAGATTTTGACTGCATACTTCCCTTGGTTAAGGAAGATCCTCTCTAGACTCTGCCATACCTCAAGACCTAAGAAATAGTGCATTAGGCCAAGGTCTTTCATCTCAAATTCTGAAGTGAGTCTCTTCTTACATTCAATGATGAGATTTTATTCTCTAGTTAAGAATAAGTCATTCACATATAGAAATAATATCACTGGCTCATTGTTCATAACCTTGAAGTAGAGGTTAGAATCTACTTTACTCTTGGTAAAGCCCAAGCTCGTTAGAAAGCTGTCTATCTGGCCATACCAAGCTCTAGGAGCTTGCTTCAATACATACAAAGCTTTCTTCAACTTGTAGACATGAGACTTCCGGTCTTCAACTTCAAATCCTTGAGGTTTCTCTATATACACTTCCTCTTCGATAACACCATTTAGGAAAGCTATCTTTACGTCCATTTGCTGTAACTTCCACTTCATCTTAGCTGCAAGGGCTATGATGGTTCTGATCGAAGTGTATCTGGCTACAAGAGCGAATGTCTCTTCATAGTCAACGCCTTCTTTTTGATAAATTCCATGAGATACAAATCTTTCTTTATACTTCTCAATACTTCCATCAAAAACATGTTTTATTTTGAAGAGCCATCTGGATGATACCACATCCTTGCTATTCGGTCTGGGAACTATTTCCCATACATCGTTCTTTATTATGGATTGGTATTCTTCTGTCATGGCATCTACCCATTCTTTCTTCTAAATGGTTTCTTCAAAGCAGGTAGGCTCCTTTTCTAGGAGATCACACATCAAAGCCATATAACTAGAGAATGGCTTAGGTCTCTTCACATGTCTTGTGGTTCCTTCGGGAACACCATATTTCTCTCCATGTTGAATAAGCTCTCTAGCCCAAGATGGCTTTCTTTTATGAGAGATTGTCATCTGAGGAGGTTCTTGAAACTCTGCTACGTCATGATATTCTAGAATTCCTCATCAGGGGAAGTTACGACTTCCCTCACTTGTGCAGTAGCTCTGGGAACCTCCCTCACTGATTCTGCAACTCTGGGAATTACAGGTTCCTCTTCATATACCTCTTCAAGATGGCATTTTATTGATTTCTTGAGTGCTTCATCTTCATCAAAGGTCAAATCCCTGCTGATCTCGATGTGATGGAGACCTGGTATATAAATCCCGAAGGCCTTGGAGACCTCACAGTATCCCACAAATATTCCCTTCTTTCCTGAGGGTTCCAACTTGTTTCTCTTCTCTTTCAAAATATGTTTAAATATTAGGTGGCCAAATATTTTGAGATGGCTTACCTCTGGTTTCTTTCCGATGAACCCAACTATTTAAATTTCAAGGAACCCAACTGAACATGAGCACAACATATCACTTGAAGTATGACGACCAAATAGAAGTGGTAATTTTTTTTTTGGAAACTTAGTTGTGGTGTTTTTCTTCGGGAAAACAACACCAGTGGGTGCAATGGCTCCCTTGGAAAAATAGTGGTACAATACTTCCTATCATATGGCCACTAAAATGACCCCATATGAAGTTGTGTATGGCCAACACCCACCTACAGTCACTACCTATCTTCTAGGCACCTCAAAGGTCCAATCTATTGATACATTGTTGCAAGGTCACACAACCACCCTAGCGGCTTTGAAGGATAACCTCCACATGGACCAAAATCACATGAAGCAACAAGCAGACCAACATCGTTCAGAAAGGGTTTTTTAGGAAGGTGATCAGGTGTTTCTCTGGCTCCAAAATTACAAGAAAACATCTCTCAAATCCCAGGGACATCAAAATCTAGCACCCAAGTTTTATGGGCCCTACTAGATCATCAAGCATATTGGTTCAATGGCCTACAAATTGGCCCTCCCTAATACTTCCAAAATCCATCCGGTGTTCCATGTTTCCTGTTTGAAGAAAGTGGTGGGATAGAATTGTAGGGTCCAAACCATCCTTTCCGAATTAGATGAATAAGGCTCCCTTTGGCTCCAACCAGAAGCAGTCCTCAATCACCATGATTGTCAGTTGTGTGGAAGAAATATCAAGGAAGTGCTGATCAAGTGGAAGGACACATTACCAAAGGATGCGACCTGGGAACCAACGACCATACTCCAACAATTTTTGCACCTGCATCCTTGAGGACAAGGCTTCTTTTGAAGGGGGAGGGCATGTTAGGATACGATCCTAAACCCTCTCCATGGGTCATTATCTAGTAGGATATTTTTTTTTTATGTAATATAGGTTGACATTAGTTAATAAGGCCTAATAAATAAAGGAGAACAAGTTAATATAAAAATACTTAATAGAAGCTTCCACTTCTAGAAAGATCTTCCTCTAGAAGTTTCCTTAGAATGTATAATTAGTATAAATAAGAGCAGAAGGAATTGGATATCTTGTCTGGGATATTATTGTAATAGAGATATTCTCTACTAGAGGTTTCCCCCTCAAAGAGGAAAGTTGTTGGCACAGGAGCAGACCCAGGGTTCCACGCTACAACAATGCACCAACGAAACCCTAACTATCGGCCCTTTCGACAACACTTGTGAGTAGATGAAGTCTCACCCGAGGTAGAGGAAGGGGTGGTTGCAGGAATCGGGTGTCTACAACCTTAGATGGGACACAGAAATGTGATTATAATACTTAATAGAGCACTTAGCACCGTCATTTCATCATTATTTAACCAATATATACTTCACAGATAAAACAAAGCATCACAACATTCGCCCAGATATAATGTATCTAAGCACTTAGCATAAAGAAATATGTTAGATCTAGCAGGTTTGAGCACTAAGAAAGTTCACGTAAGTCATATCTAGCATCCAGGGTCATCATAAGCACAAACATATCCATCTATCTATATCAAAGCACTTAGCAAGTAAAGACACAAACACATCAGAACATTGCATAGAGAAGAATAACACACTATTTACATGGTTCACCCCCACCCTGGGGCTACGTCCACCAACTCTTCTTATTTATTAGCTTCAATCATTCATATTGATCATAATCTGGACCAGGGGCCTAAAAAATGCTCAATTTTCAAAGTGCTCGGAATGCAACGAAAACGGTGCCATTGCGTCCGTCTCGTTCTCTTGATTCCGGCGGTATATTTACTTTCGCAAACGGAGTCCGTATGGAGAAGTTATCGAGGTCTGTTCGCCGAGCCAAACAGGGAAAAAAAATGATGACTGGGCAGGCCGTACTGCCACGTGGCAGAGGCCGTACAGCTGACTAGGCATCCGTACCTGCTGACGTGGCATCCGTACGCTGACTTGGCATTTGATGATGTGTCATTTTTGGTGACGTGGCACATTTCTGTTGGACGGTGGTCGACGAATTATGGAACCACACGTGTCAAGTTTGAGCAAATGTTATGAGGACACGTGGCCCAATCGGAGGGTGCCACGTGTCCCCTCATTTTGGTCTCTGTTTGGTTTTACAAAAATTATGGAGGCCGCGGGGTTTGACCCCCGGACCTCCTCCCATTATACAAAGTTTTAATATTCTCCCGCTAACCGTTACACCAGACCGTTGGTTCTTAATACATTGGTGGGTATTAAATTATTTGAATT
>JZKD02S1675907.1:437826-449304 GCA_000966675.3 Picea glauca
TTAGGAGTTAGTTAAGATCTACTTGGTCTAATATGTCGTTAGGTAAAAGTGTGTTTCTTTAGTATGCATTAGTATGCATTTGTAGTTAGGCAATCCGACGGTCATGATATTTTCCTGACATAGAGTGATCCGACGGTTCATACTTTCCTCGATCTTAACGACCATTGATCCGTGGCTTAACACCCGATTGGTCCATGATCTCTATTTAAAGAGAATGGAGGGTCATTTTCCGATGATCGATTGTGAGAAACTCTCTTGTAAAATCTCTCTGTAATCTTTTTCTTTGCATTAATAAAATGCTCCAAGTGGCCGTGTTGGCTGGGGCCGTGGATGTTTCCCCGTAGGGGTTTTACCACGTGAAAAAAATCGGTGTGTTGATCTTTAATCTGGTTATGTGAGTGGTTACTGAAGGTGTTCGTCCTCTGTTGGAATACCTATGTTGTCAAACACTTACTTAGCTTTCTAGCCTTGTTCCCAGTGAGCTTCGTCTCGGTATGCCTTTTTCCGTTCTGATTCTTATCTTCTTTTGGCATAGTTACTTCACGTTGTTGATATTCTTTCCTAAGATTTGAGGGTGATCCTTCTTCTTTATCTGGAATAGGTACTTCAATCTTTTGTGGGTCTTCTAGTGTTCTTGCAACTTCGACATCCAGGTCTCTGGAGTTAGATAGCTTCGATATGTTCTCCTGTTCTTCAATCAAGTGTGCGATCCTTCTAGTCATGAATTATTTTAACTCTTGCTTCTATTGTTTAAAAACTTCTTCTTCTTATTGCCTACTGGCCTGATCTCTTTCAATCCAAGGTTTTCCTAGTAGCATGGTAAATGGGGCACTGTTCTCAATAAATTTAATAATTTCAAAGTCTTCCTCTGTCGAAGTTCCATTGGCATTCATAGGTATCTCAGCGAGCCTCCCACATAGGTTTATCATCTTTCCTTTGAATAGTCCTATTCCTCCTAATGAATGAATCACAACAGGCTTTCCTAAAAGTTCCCAAGTTCTTTCTTTCATAACATCCACCTGTGTTTCCTCACCCATAACACATTCAATGTCGAAGTCTCCTATTCTTGCTTCAATGTATTCTTTTTCTTTGAAGATCTCTGATAATCTGACATGTCGGTGGTCATTCAGGGTTTCTTTCATCTGTAGTAATACTTTCTCTGATTCTTCCTGGGATTCTATCATAATCTTAGTTTCTGGATATGCCCTAGGGTTTTCTTGTCTCATGTTCATTTCTTCAATCTTAGCAATCATTCTAGGAAAATCCAATACTTCATGGTCCATAGCTTTGAAACAAAGACAACTGGGTCTTCTCCTAGGGAATTCCTTAGCAAGATGTCTCAGTTTTCTGCAAATGTAACAAAGGGTTAATCATCTCTTTATTTTAAATGATCCCTGGCTTTTCCTGCAATATGCACTAGGATCATGGTAGCTAACCTGCAAACATTTCTTTCTAGGATCCTGCATACACTTGTTAGTCCAAACATTCTTTCTATGCATAGGTATAACATATTTTTTTCTATTCCTATCAGATCTACTCATATAAAATCTTCTTTCATCTATTAATACCCTAGTTTTCAAGCTAGGATATAATCTATCAAACATACCTAGATCCATACTGTTGAAGAAAAAAATTCCATTTATCTTGCTTCTATAGAGCACAAAGCTTTCAGATCTAGAAATTTTCAATATTCTTACCTTTATCAAAGCACAAAGCTTTCATATCTTACCTCTTTTAATAAAAAAGTCTTACTTTTAATTTTCCCAGAGCACAAATCTTGTCAAACTAAGTAGAGTATTGTGCATTAGAGCAACATATCTACACATAGATCTTTCACAATTTCAAGTCAGATCTTTGCACAAATCTTCTTCTTCCTCAATTCCCAGCAATCACAGTTTCAAGTCCCAGCAACAGAACCATTTGTTGGCATAGGGGCAGACCCTAGGTTCAATGCTACAACAACGCACCAACAAAACCCTAACTACCAGCCCTTTTGGCAACAACTGCAAGTAGATGAAGTCTCACCCGTGGTAGAGGTAGGGGTGGTTGCAGGACTCAGGTGTCTGCAACCTTAGCTAGGACACATATATATGATTATAATACTTAATAAAGCACTTAACACCGCCAGTTCATCATTATTTAACAAATATCTACTTCGCAGATAAAACAAAGCATTACATCATTCACCCAGATCTAATGTATCTAAGCACTTAGCGTAAAGAAATAGGTTAGATCTAGCAGGTTTGAGCACTAAGCAAGTTCACATAGGCCAGATCTAGCATCCAGGGTCATCATAATCACAAACAAATCTATCTATCTATATCAAAGAACTTAGCAAGTAAAGACATCAACACATCAGAACATCGCACAGAGAAAAATAACACAGTATTTACGTGGGTCACCCCCACCCTGGCGCTAAGTCCACCAACTCTTCTTATTTATTAGCTTCAATCAGTCATGTACATGCACAGAGCCACAAAAAACCTACTCCACATAGGACAGGAGATTTGCATGCACCTCACCATATCCTCCTTCCCCGAGCTAGGTCTAGCACAAATCCTTTCACAGTCGGTTACAACCACTTGCACTTAGCTCTACAAGTTTCTCACAATATGCACAGAGCATCTACACACCCTAATTGCACTTAGTAGTTAGCTTATCTGTCCTGCTACTTATTTCACCTATCTACTTATTTATACTTTACAAAATAGGCCTAAACATGGGTAAACCCATGGGTCGACATCCCATACCCGTTACATAATCCCAAATCCCAAAAAGGACCTGAAAAGGGGCCAAGATCTTGCGATCTCTACTTCGTCTTGTGCTCCGTCTTCGACAGGCCGTTGAAATCCCAAAATAGCTCAAACTTGACCAAGGATCTCCTAAAACTTGGTCAAGGGCCAACACAAGTGAACATTTATATCTCTAATAAAGGTTCTCTTTTTCGTGTTATTCTGGTATTGTTCTAGCTATAATCTAGTTGTTTCATTACTTCTTGCTAAATATTTATGTTCCGCATATTATTAATCATCTGGTATATTGCAGGAAACCTATATAGGACGAGGGCTAGCCTATGGGTGATATTGCCAACATGAGCATAGGTATAGAGGAAGAGGAGCAGGTGACTCCACGAGTAGTGAGGCAGGTGACCTCACCAACAGTACCAACTTAGAGGGAGCTAGAGTTTAGAGGGAGTTGGCCCTCAGGATCCTGGAAGGAGGAGTAGCCTCCCATGACTATATAAAAGATAATGGATAGGGATGAGACAACACTAGAGAGTGTGCAAACTCATAGGGAGTCAGTTTTCAGATGGAGCATGAAATATTAAAGTGAGACCAATCTCAGAGAGAGTCCTTTGGCTCAAAGGGAGAGATGGTCATCTATAGAGAGTTCCCCCTCAATTTCATATGGGAGAGAGACATCTTCCGAGACTGGTAGACATGTTTCATGGGTTGAGGAGTTTATATAAGAGATGTAGGAGCATGAGGCTTCTAAGAGTTGTGTACCTTCCATGGAGGATCTGATTGAATCAACAGGTTTTTCTACAATGATGGAGGAGGCAACCAACGAGGAGATATGAATTTATTAATTCACATAGGGAGTAGCCAGTGAAGTAGATTGGACAATAGGATTTTCCTCACTAACCGAGGATGCGACTAGTCAGACATATTTTTCCTTAGTGAATGAGGATGTGACCATTTAGATAGAGTTTTCCTCAGTGACTAATGATGCGACCAGTCAGACCGATTTTTCCTCAGTGGCCAAGGATGTGGCCAATCAGACAGACTTGAAATTAGGAATTTTTTCTGTGACAAAGTTCACAAATCCATTTTCCATAGTCATAGAGGGAGTGCTAGTCTGGATTATTGGAGTATAAATGAGCTGGTAGATTCAAATCTATATTTTCTATGTGTGACAATAGTGCATCCAAATGTTGTTGGAAGATGGGACACCTCCCTTGTTAAGATGGATTGTTGATTTTTTTTTATCTTCGAGAGGTATTCCCACTTGAGGTCATGGTGCTAGACATGTGTGAGGTTTTGTTGGCACCGATTTTTCCTTTCGTTTTGTCAAAATTATAAATGAGGCTAGGGCCTCATGGGGAAGATGATGGGTTTTGTGAGCTTGTGATGCGGTGCCACACCCACAAGAGGAGATTAAAATATTCTAATTTAATGTTGACTTGTGAAAGGGATCTTTGACACACCCCCTTGGACTTGTATAAATAAAGGACAAGTCATTGTGACATTAGATTATTGTGAAAGTATGGAGATAGCTTAAGTGAGGTGCACTTGTGCTAGGAGCTTGGAAATTTCAATAAGGAGAAATCTGAAATTATGAGGCAATTTTGGCCTAGGGTTTGAGGTGATTTTCTATTTCTGGTCTCTAGCCAAGGGAGGATTCTTCTCATATTAGGAAGGTCACATGTGGGAGTCACACATGTGAATAAGAGGAACATCAATAGGTTTCACATGTTGAAGAGAGGTGAAAGCCACACGTGTGGAGAATCCATACAACCACACGTGAAAGGGAAGGTTGTACAGTACAACCACATGTGTGAAGGGAAGAAGGGTCGCATGTGTGAGGGAAAGCAAGCTGTACGCGTGGAATATTTTTATGGGCATGTTTTTGTAGTCTGAACTGTTGACGTTAGCAACTTTACAATTGATGTCAGCAGGTCGTACAATGAAAACAATGGATTTCCATGCATAGGTGATTTCTAGGTAATTTTGCTGAGTTGTACTTTGTTGATATTTTGGTGGACAAGGTTGTCCACTTTTTGGTCAAAGTGTGTTAACTAGGAGGGTTGTTTTTTCCCTAAGATTTATAAATTTAATTAATATTAAAGAATATAAATTTTTCTCAGTTGTGTTGATGATTCATCTCTGACCCTTTTGTGTTTTTGTTGCATATAATTTTCAGTCATAATTTTCATTGTAAAATTGTTCAGTGATACCAACTAGAATTTGATTGTTAGTTCACTAGGTGACAATTTTTTAGATCTGAAAAATTGGTCACATAGAGGCATATGTGAAAATTGACAATATCCATAGTATTCAATAACATATCCAAGTTTTTAAGTGAGATAGGTACATTGATAGTGAGGCAAGGATGTGTGAGAGATGGTCTACAATGATGTAGACATATTGAGTGATGAGATCCCATGTTATATATTTTTGGATTTCACTAATGATAAAAATCACGGGGCATTCGTATTTCTCAAATTTAGGTAACTCTAATGTGAAAAGAGAAGCATTGCATAAGGGAGATATGGAATCGTTAAGTGAACGTCCATGTGTGACTATGTGCTCTACAAAATCATTATATTTATGACACTATGCTTCATCATGTTGGGTGTGATTGATGGTAAAGGAATCACCACTGATGGGATGGAAATGTTGTCTATAGATAAAATGATAGATGTGAGAAAGAGTGCTAATATCTTCCATGACATAAGTTTAAAATCTAACCTTAAAATAGAAATCAAGAAATCAAGAGAAAAGGAACCTTCGTGTCAATAAAACAAGAAAACATGGAAATAAAAGGAAGAAGGTTAGGGAAGATGAAAATGCATGATGCTACTTTTTAATTTATTGGATCCCTTCGTAGAATACATGCTACAATGTTTACATTTTATCTAACCATTTCTGAAAATCTATTGCGTTAACTAGACAACCATTCGTAAAGTGTGCAATATTTTCATGTGAACCATTAGAGATAAGGGAAAATATAGATAATGAGGGTATATTTAATGTTGATAGGGTTTTCAAGGTATCCATCCTTAAAAATATCCTATCTTATTTTTGGACATTTGTACCATATGTCAGTCTATCAAGTCACATACCTTTATGAAGTTACATGATAGTTGTATAGGTTTGTTCCACCGAGTCATCTACTAATTGACGTTTAATGATGATGGTGATGGAAGATAGAGAGATAAGTTCCCACACTGTTAGAATTTGAGTGTGATTTACTATCACTAGAATATCGCTATTGTTGCATCATCTTTTTCAACCCATGAGTCTGTTATGCATGGTGTGATCATGTTTCCATGGAAGGTTGGCACATGAGTTTTGACTTCTCATAGATTCTTGTAAGACACGACATCGTTGAGTAGTATGTCGATAGACTCCATCAAATAGACATTAATGTCATGCATTAGGATGAGGTGGAATATTGCCTAATATGTAGGTGTTGGGGATGGGTAGTGGAGGGTGCTTAAGGAAAATTGTAATAGAGGTTGTATGCAAAGGAATGGAGGGAGAGAGTTTGGAACACCATATAACAATGTTCTTGAAGGCTCATGGATAGATACATCATCAGAGGTAACTATAAAGATTATGATGACGATAATATGATGGATGGTAGGGGATTTTGATAGTGATGTAAAAGGAATAGATATGTATGTGATAAGGAAAATTAAAGAGTTTAGGGCGTTAGAAGGTGAAACATGATATGGTTGGGCGGGGGTTGGATAGACAGTGCACATGCTTAATGGTTTTCATACATAGGAATTTTTTTTTAGTTGTAGTTGGAAGTGTTGGGAGAAGGTATCTAAAAAATTATCGAGAGGAAAAGAGAGAGAATCAAAATATAACATAAATTTGGTGACGATGCCTACATATGTGGGGGGAATAAGTGGAGGTGTAGTAACTTTATTATCAGGAATGCTTCAAATGATGTATCATGTAAACCATAAATTGAGGTGGTTCATGGTGCAAGATCTCCCAACCATATCAAATCATTTGTGTAATTGGTTCATGTCAAGTAATTACACTTGATCTCATTTTTATGTTCTCTATGGTAAGAAATAAAAATAAATTCTCCAACGAAATAAAATGATGATGATTGTTAGTGCTTCTATTGAATGGAGAGATAGGTGCAAGTGAGATATCATTGGTGCCAATAGTTAGAATAGCTATGATTGAAATTATGGGCCTATAAATTCGTGTAGGGTTCTATAAGGGTAATGGAATAGTCTTTGGAACTACTATGAAAATGAGTGCATATATGGACATTGGTAGAGGAGACAAAAGAGTCTGCATACTCAAACTGGAACTATCCTTTGCAATGAAATGAAATAAAGGTTCAAGAATTTTTTTTGCAACTACCTATAACTCTTCAACAAATTATGCATCTACTTGATTAGATAAAAAATAATTTTAATCATGTCCATATGAGAAAACATGTAACTATTCATGCAAAGACAAATTGGGATTTGGATTAGGGTTCAAGGTGTATAAAAAATGTTTACCCACTAATTCCTCCCACCATTAATGGTGTTCAACCTAAATTCCAAAGTCAAGGAATGAAGTACAAACTGGTAAGGGTGGGGACCACTATGATTTCCCATACATACCTATAAGTATTATATATAACACCATTTAAAAACTGAAACTAGAGTTATTAATACCTAACTAGAGTATATAATGAAGCATCAACAAATATGAGCATATAGAACATAACCAAAGAATAAATCATAACTGTAACATCAGAAAAAATAAATATATCTACAATATGAGTCAAAACATTAGAACAATACTTGTTCTAATAGAAGAAAGTAGGAAACCCAATTTAATACACGAGACATAGATATTACTCAATATAATGTGGTTGATAAATATCTTACTGTAATTTTGATATTTACAATATGATGTCAAGCTTAAGCCCAATTTTCTTTGGCTATACAATTGCGGCCTATAAATTCATTCTCATCAAGACATTATCAATCTATTTAGTTCCACATGTCAAACCAAAAATTTGTGTGAATACAATAGATTTTCCTAGAAAGGTGCATTGAGAGTGTAGACACACATAATCAACACATAAAATACATAACAATTTCCATCAATATGGGTGCAAAGGGATTCTGAATTGAGATTTATTTTGGCTTAAAAAGTGACCCATAAACATACCTTTTCAACTCCCACAACACCATCCAAATATTAGGTTAAACTTGACTCAGTGAAAAAGTCAAAGTTGTTAGGTCAACAATGGTGGTTTCAGGCACATGGTTTTAGTAGCCAATGCTTTTAGACCCTTGAATTACATGTAATAAAAGTATTTAAAAGTCTGGTGTACTCCATTGTAATGTGTCATGTGTCGAGATTTTAGCGGTGAAGGCTCACTTGGCCAAGGCTAGGAGGTTCGCTGGCTTGGCCGAGTTCAACCAAGGGAAATAATAGATCTATTGTTGGATGGTTATCTTGTAAGGGTTTTCCAAGTGATACAGATTATATTTAGAATGACATGAAGGAAAATATATAAAAAGGAAACACACAAAGATATTTCAAGAAACATGGTAATACAATTAAACTTAGATTCTATTAATGATGTTCTGAAATACAAAAGATTGTAGAATGCAAAGCACACAAGCTAGCTAGACTGGTGGTAGCTTATTTATGAAGATAGAGATGTGAAGACTACACTAATTTGTAAAAAGACGATTACAAAATAGTCAAAATCAATTTTTAACATAAATAATAAATGAGAAAATCCTAGACATCCAAAACCATAACCCCAAAAGATGAAACAACAAAAGGTTTGTGGGCCCCAATGTGGTTAGTTGATACATCAACTTCTTGGGGGTGCAAATTTTACATATGATCTTTGTTTGGGGCACTTGGTACCTTTTCAAAAATTTCTATCAAAGGATTACACACTTTGAATGGCCCAATATATGCCTTCAGTTATTAATAGGTGATTCCATGTCAAAAAAATGTTGTTTAGAGCCTCAAAATGGCCCCAGAAGTTTGGGACCCGAAAAACCGTAGAAACAATTCCCAGATATAGATCCATTATGAATTAGTAGAGAAGGTGGGTGGCCACCAGTATCCATCTAGATCAGTCATCCCCACTTAGTAATAAATATTCCCCATTGCATCAAGTTCCTAGATTAGATGGGGAAACTTTTGTTGAATCTGATTCCTGGTGATCCACTTTCCCTGGTGAAGAAGATTCCTTGCTTTGACGACCCCATAAAATTGGATTTTTGCTGATGGGTGCCCTTTGTCTTGGTGTCCATGATCTGATCAACTGTTGCATGTTCAATGTAGTTAGGATTGATTTCTTTAGGGGGAAAGTGCTCGACTACATCTGAAATGTCCAAGAGAGGTGGAAAATATGGTTGAATCAATTCCACATTAAATACCGGGTGCAGGCCAAGGAAAGGAGAAATAATTAAATCAAAATAATTATTATCCATAGCCTTGGTAATGGTGTAAGGACCATATCAAAGAGAGCATAGCTTCCAATGGGGTCCTGTGAGGTGCTCTTTATGAAAATGCAACCATACCTTATCTCCACCTGAAACTTTTGTGGTACCTAATGTTGATTGTGGCGTTGCTTGTATTTAGTGTTGGATTTATGCAAAATGTCATTAACTCGTTACTAAATGTTCTAGATTCACTCATCGCATTTGGCTATTTGATCAGCCTCATTCTGAGCATGGGAGGAATCTTCCTTTGCATCTGTAATGGGAAGAGATACATCAATGGGGGCCAGTGGGTGGAGCCCCAGGAACACTTGAAAAGGGATATGACCAATAGGGATGTGGAGGGATTTATTGTAGCTATGTTTAACATAAGTAATACTCTCATCCCATGTGCATGGATGTTTTTAATTGTACATATTTAGGATATGGACAATCATCCTATTGACTACCTCTGTTTGTCCATCGGTCTGTGGGTGGAAGGAAGTCGATTTGGTTAGCTTGGTGTCTATCATCAATCATAGGATGGACCAAAAATTACTTAGGAATGTATTGTATCAATTTGACATAATGGTCCATGGGATCCAAAAATGAACCCAAACACATTAAAAGAAGAGCTTCACGGTGGCCTAGGTTGCAATGCTCTTCTTGCAGGGTACCAAAAATTCCATCTTAGAGAATCGATCAACAACCACGAAGACACAATAATTCCCATGCTTAGTTGAAGGAAGAATGGACATTCATGGAGATGGACTCCCAAGGTCTATAGGGAGTAGGAAAAGGGGTGTATAGCCCCTATTTATTGATGGAGAGTTTGGAAATGGAGTAGGAAGTGCAGGATATGATGTACTTGAAGACATCTTATCGAAGCTTCGACCAATAAAAATGATTTTGTAGTAGGACCACTATTTTTTTCACACAAAACTGTCTCGCTGCCCGACAGTAATGAGCTTCCAAAATAATATTTTCATGCTCGATTGAAGGAACATAGAGATGGCTCAGATCGAATAACATTCCATCATGGAGATGAAAGTATGGAACTGGTTTTCTTGCACTCAATGTTTGATAGGGAGCAACCAAGTCAGAGTCACTATTGTATAATTGTGGCCACTTGAACATCTCATGCCCACAGGAGTTGAGAAATGTGGTTAGTTCCACAACCTGGGGTCAACTGAGGAATTCCATGACATGGTTGGTGATTCCCTTCTTGTACTTGATGTTGAAGTGGAATTGCTGCAGGTACATGGACCAATTATGATGGCGATCATTCTGTAACTTTCCCTGTGTCTACATAAATTGTAGAGGTTTGTGATTAGCATGGATGATTGTTTTCTTCCCTAAAATGTAATGCTTCCACTGTTGAAATTCCTTCAAAATGGAGTACATTTATTTGTCGTAGGTGGGGTATCTGTGAACAACATCAAATAATGTTTCACTGTGACAGACCACCATATGCCCATGATGAGTCAGGATTTCATCGATAGCATAATATAAAGCATTTGTCTCAATCTCAAATGGATGTTACAGGTCTAGTATAATAAGGACTGGTGTCGAGCATAGGTGAAATTTAAAATCCTTGAATGCTTTATTTTGGGAAGAAGCAAAAACAAACTTGGCCTTTTCTCCACCCTTGATCACCTGGCTTAGGGCCCAAGCTATATGAGAAAGCCCCAACACAAACCTGCAGTAGAATTTGGCGAGGACCAAGAAGTTGCACATCTCAATTAATGTCTTCAAGGTTGGACAATTGTGGATGACTTGGATCTTAGTTGGATCCACATGCACACCCTAATCATCCATGATGTATCCAAAATATTGGATTCTCTACATGCCTAAGGAACACTTCTCCAAATTGGCATATAACTTGTGTTGTCGCAAGGTGTCCAAGACCTATTGAATGTGGTTCATATGTTCCTCCCATGTTTTTCTAAATATGAGGATGTCATCCAAATACATGACCTCAAAGGAGTTTATGAATGTCCGCATTGTATCATCCATCATCATCATGAATGTGACTGGGGAATTAGTCAAGCCGAAAGGCATGACCAACCACTTGAAGAGACCTTCTTTAGACATGAAGGTTATCTTCCAGAAATCAATTTTCTCAATCAACACCTGGTGTTAGCATGACTTAAGATAAATCTTACTAAAAAAATTGGCTCCCTTGAACTGATCAAGAATATCATAAATCCAGGGGATTGGGTATCGGTTTTTTATTGTGATCTTGTTCAGGGATATTTAATCAATACAAAGTTTCCATGTCCCAT
>JZKD02S1675908.1:0-29452 GCA_000966675.3 Picea glauca
AATGGCCCCGGAAGTGAAAACCTGCTAAAAATAGTAAATTGCCAAAATGGCCAGAAAACTGTTTTGAGCCATTTGGAAAAGGTGGGTGGCCCCCGATATCCACCTGGATCAGGAAAGCATGCTCTGTTTCGATTTCCATCATAGTCAGGTAAACAGAATCGAAACCAAATAGTTTTACAAATCGTTTCACATCCAATTCGAAAGTAGTGCAATCAAGCAAATCATATGCAACGTTGTGTTTTTCCAAAATAGGAGATACGATCAGATCAAGATAGAATAGTTTTACAATTGTTATAATTGTCATGACATTAAACGGTTCGCGCCACAGGTAGATTAATTCAGACAGATACGAGAATCAATTCATACAAAATTATAACCAGATTGATTCGGCTTTGACCACAATCACGATAGAATTGACATCAATGATAATTGGTAAAACGTGCAAATAAACTCTATTGGATTTGAACGAAATGGTTAATTCCAAACAAATCGCGACTGGGTTTAATATAGAAATAAATCATGAATTCAATCTCGTTTCACAAATCCAACTGAAACAGAATATCCATCGTAAATACGAATCCAACTGATAACAGGGTCGATCTAACAGTAAACCAATACAAAGTAATTGATTGGGTTTTTCACATAACCATTGTGAATTGATTTGGATGTATTTTACAGGGTCATGTTGAGAATAATCTGAATTGTATTTCTGTTGATTGAAGGTCATATGAGACATAAAACCGTAACAGTTAACCAAAATTGTCAATCATACCGTATACATTATAACCAATTCGAATCGAAACTTGATTGTGTTCAAAATTGAAATACGAGAAACAGCTTGTGTTTAGAATAGATACAAACAACTTCAATTGACAGCAGAGTATCCAATTTAAGCTAAATCAAACCAATCAAATCCATACCACGATCAATCGAATCGAAGAAAATCCAATCGAAGCTAAATTGGGAAAACGAAATTCCATTAATCAAAACAAAACTATGTACATAATGCATATAATGTGACAGAGCAAATCCACATTGTAATCAGAGCTATTCAAAGAATTCGAATTCGTTATATAAACAAGTGATAGAACATACCAGTGAGGCTGCTCAAACTATGCCAACTTAGAATTCACGACCGTTGTAGCTGACTCCACATTTTTAAACAAGATAGAGCCTGTCGTCCTCTGTTTCTTATCAGTGTCTTGCAACTCAGCCTTTTGACTGGTAAGCCGTTTAACTTGGTCCTCCAAAGAGCGAATTCTCGATTGTAGCATTGGCACAACAAGATAATACCTTTCTAACCACAAGCTACATTGATCACAGGGTGGTTCTGTAGGTTGAGGCAGAGTAGGAGAGGGTTTGGATGAATGATCGGGGGCTTCACAAGGCAGCTTAATGCCTGGGTAGTTAGGGTCATTTTGTAGGCAAGGGGGTAGGTTTGATACNACAATCACGATAGAATTGACATCAGTGATAATTGGTAAAACGTGCAAATAAACTCTATTGGATTTGAACGAAATGGTTAATTCCAAACAAATCGCGATTGGGTTTAATATAGAAACAAATCATGAATTCAATCTCGTTTCACAAATCCAACTGAAACAGAATATCCATCGTAAATACGAATCCAACTGATAACAGGGTCGATCTAACAGTAAACCAATACGAAGTAATTGATTGGGTTTTTCACATAACCATTATGAATTTATTTGGATGTATTTTACAGGGTCATGTTGAGAATAATCTGAATTGTATTCCTGTTTATCGAAGGTCATATGAGACATAAAACCGTAACAGTTAACCAATATTGTCAATCATATCGTATACATTATAACCAATTCGAATCGAAACTTGATTGTGTTCAAAATTGAAATACGAGAAACAGCTTGTGTTTAGAATAGATACAAACAACTTCAATTGACAGCAGAGTATCCAATTTAAGCTAAATCAAACCAATCAAATCCATACCACGATCAATCGAATCGAAGAAAATCCAATCGAAGCTAAACTGGGAAAACGAAATTCCATTAATCAAAACAAAACTATGTACATAATGCATATAATGTGACAGAGCAAATCCACGTTGTAATCAGTGCTATTCAAAGAATTCGAATTTGTTATATAAACAAGTGATAGAACATACCAGTGAGGCTGCTCAAACTATGCCAACTTAGAATTCACGACCGTTGTAGCTGACTCCACATTTTTAAACAAGATAGAGCATGTCGTCCTCTGTTTCTTATCAGTGGCTTGCAACTCAGCCTTTTGACTGGTAAGCCGTTTAACTTGGTCCTCCAAAGAGCGAATTCTCGACTGTAGCATTGGCACAACAAGATAATACCTTTCTAACTACGAGCTACATTGATCACAGGGTGGCACTGTAGGTTGAGGCAGAGTAGGAGAGGGTTTGGATGAATGATCGGGGGCTTCACAAGGCAGCTTAATGCCTGGGTAGTTAGGGTCATTTTGTAGGCAAGGGGGTAGGTTTGATACAAAGTCATACGAGGGTTCGAAACATAAACCTTCCGAATAGGGGTATTCACTAGCCAAGAAACGCTCCACTTCCGAGTCAGAGTCTTCACTTAACACGATATGGTCATGGTTGACAGGAGCTTTTGGCTTGTTCCTCGCCATCCGAGAAATTAGACGGGCATTATTTTTGCCTTTAGCGTTTGCAGAAGGTTTGGCTTTAGGCTTCTTTCCCACAGGCTTAACAGTCTCGACATCCTTGGTCACAGAGTGGGGTAGGTCGATAGGTGAGTCGGGTAAGGGTTTAGGTAACAGAATATTGTAGGGTACCGGGGGTACAGTCTTGTCTTCGCTCACCACAGGTTTGTCAACCTGTGGAGGGTTTGAATCCTCAAAATTATTGCGAGCAAGGAAATCGTTCCAACAGTCTCCGTGTAACCCCAAATGACAGACAACAATCATTTTAACCAGCCCATAGTGAAAAAGGTTGCTATCAACCTGGTTCCTTTTATATTTCTTAGACATTTTAAACAGGCTTCTAAGCAGATAATAGGGCATATTGAGCTGATCACCCATAAAAACCATAAGCAAACGAAGGTGGTGTAAGAAAACAAACTCGTACCGGCCTTCGTAGGTGATAAACTGTTTGATAATCATCAACAACTCATGCCAACGTTGTTTCAGCATGGTCACGGGCAAACCCTTATCACAGGAGCTAACCTTACACGACTGGAAGAGCAAAGTCCAAGGGACCTCTTCCACTTTGCAATTCTTGGACCATCGTTATCCAGTGGCAGGCAAACCCGTGGAAAGACTGATAAACTGCTTGTCAATTTGCAATTGAACATCGCCGACCTTGGCTCGACAGCCATCAAAGGTCATGGCGAATTGCCTAGCAATGCAGAGGTTAAAACCATCAAACTTTTGTATGAACGGGAGCCACCCATTGTCTTCGAGGTCACTGCGGGCACTGTCGAACATCAACAGAGCCTGGCTACCATTGGGTTCAGCCCTCACGACTGGAGCCATGGTGCGAGCACATGGTAAGGGTTTGGGTTGAATTCATCAACACACAGGAGCAGAGTCATTTGGTCTAACCACAATGAACGATCAAAGGGGAAGCATTAATGTGCGCATGCGAGGGTGGTGGAATTATTCACCGCCATGCATAATAGTAATGGCAAAGTACAACCGCCAATTAATCCTCTGTTCAATCAATCATAACATAGTTCAAAACCATATCATTCGTTCAACCAAAGAATCAAACGGTGGATGATATACCAATGCGCCATTATAATATTTCAAACCATGAATATTCAAATGTGAAATCAAACCCAAAAGTTAACCACGCGCTTATTACACAAATGTGTAACCAAAAGTTTATAAAACATTGTGACAATCGATTTCATAAAATTGACAAGCCAAGAGCTATAAAATTTTTAACATAAGGATCACATTATATATATATATATAAACAAAAATAAACCATGACCCCTATGCAATTTGATGACTAGGCAAGTCTCAAACAATATAAATCTATATGCTCAATGCCTTACCAGTTTAATAAAATCAAGTTATGCAACCAAAAAATGTCCAAATGGGCATAGTTCGAAAATCCTTTTAGCCACATAATGATAAACCAAAGGTAAGTGTCATTCAAAATATCAATGCAAAGATCATGACAGTTCAAATAACAATGGAGGAGTTTTCACGCTTACAGTCGTGAAAACTAAATGGACACCGATTTACAAGTGTCGCAGGAAATGAAAATATCGTCTATTTACAAAATGCGACGATAGTTTGAAGTTCAGAAGACATAGGTGTAGGAAGCTTATAGGGCAATAGAAAAAATTGAATTGGCTTCCAACACACTCGGCGACTGAGGTTTCCTGAGTGGTTCTTTTCCTTCTTTGAATTCTTCCCGATGTCGAAACTGAGTATGTCGGGTTAAATGTTTTGGCTCTTGATTCTTTGTTCGGGTGTTAAGGCTCAAGTCATGGAGTTTCATAAGTTCAAAACAGTCTTGAAAAGATAATGAGAGTCGTGATAATAAGCAAAAGGAAAAACACTTCCATAAAAAGAAATCTAATCAGACAATGCAAAGATCAAGTGGTACCCAAAAAGTAAAAAATGACATAGGCTTTTTTAGGGTGTGTTGAGTGCTCAACAAAACCGAAAATCCTTCTTACATTGTAATTCTCCATTTGTTCCAAAGTCCCCTTTCTATCCAGGAACTTACTAGCTTGAGTAGATATTCTTGGGGCATCTTGTCCAAACAACAAATCTTTAAGAACCAAGAAAAACTTGTTGAAAACTTCATAAAAATGCAGGGAAGGTTTGTGCCTCCATAACGCTTGGTACCAAAAGGTCACAGGGTCGAATTCATAATTCACCTTCTTGCATATAGACAATTTAGGAAACTGAAAGCAATGTGTTATCGCGAAAACCAAATAAGAATACATAAAGAATTTATTATCTTTTTTATATTGAGACAATTGAGAAGAGATTTTAATGGAAATCAACTTCCCCCAATCAAAAATGGCATGCTTCTTAGCAGTAAAGTATAAGATGTAAAGAATCATATGAAAAATGCTGGCAGTATTTTCTTGGCCCGTAACTCTGGTAAATAACTAGGCAATTTCCCGAAATGGGTTTTTGAAAAGGTTGACCTGCAATCTGGTAATATCTTAAGGAATGGTCGCGGTATTCTCCAAGAATTCAGGTAATATATCCATGTTGTTGTCATGTTGTTTCAAGAAGTCCCTACAATCTTCACCTTTGAAGGTGAGTGTTAGCTCTGGGAGTTTCAGCATTTTACAGAATACTTGAGGTGAAAGAACGACGGGAGAATGGTCCTAGAGTTGAATCATCCATTGGCTTGGTATATATTTCTCGGCGCACCAGGAAACCAATTCCTTGCAGTCAAAAACTTCAGGAACACAACCTTCACGAGCAATTCCGGACGTCCAAATTACTTCCTTCTCAGCAGAAGAGGATGAATAATACGAGTATGCTTTAGACCATTGAAAATTCTAGTCCTCTCCTCCAAGAATGTTCAAAGTATCTCCATAGAACTGTTGTCAAGCTTTTGTTGCCATAAATTGATGGGAGCGTTCTTTTGATCCAGATAATATTTGAAATGAGTGCTTGAGAGATAATATATAATCTTCTGCAAATCATGCTTAATGTGGTTTAATAAGGAAATTCCTCGATCCCTTCACCTATTAATGACAACCTTTACAGGACCTGCATGATGAGTTATTAGCATTAAACCATACTAAATGTGTCTTGGTAATTGTGTGAAGGTGGTGGGGAGGGACGAAAGAAAATAGCATTTGGGACTTTTTCGAACCCACCAACCCGCGAACCCGCCATTGAAAAAGGCTAAGAATTGGCAAAGTGTTGTAATGCAGTCGGTCAGAGTGATCATAAGAGGGATGAGATACTTAGGAGCTCGGGGAATTGAATAGTCAAAATGTAGATCACGGATCGTTCATGTACAAAATGTAGTTCATGGAAAAAGGGACATGAAAGCTTGAAACCCGCCAACCCGGGAACCCGCGACTCAAAAAAACAGTTAAGTATAGAATAATGTGGCGGTCGGTCATATTCATGATGTGAGAGTGTGGATGGAGATGAGGATCCATGAGTGCTCCAACCCATGAACCCGTTGTTTTGAAAAAATGACTAAGTATAAGAACCAGAAAAGGAGAATAGAATGGAAAAAGGAAAAGGGGAATTCAGGTTAGTATAGAAGAGGGAAAAGAAAAGGACAAAAGGAGTTGGGAAAATAGAGAAGGGAAGGGAATTTCCAGAAGCAAGAATTGATCTCTACAATTCGCTCCAATTGTGGGATGATAACCCTTTGTGGGTTGTCAAGAATCCAAATCCTTTTATGACTAGGTGATTACGCCCATTAGACTATGGAGTTAGAGTAAGAATATACAAAATAAAAAAATAAAATTATGTACAATGAAAATGAGAAAGTATTAAGAGAAGAAACCTTTGAAATCTTGCCCATTGACAAGAAGCATTAGTCTTTTACCCTTCATGTATTTGAGCATATAGGAGTTAAAACCCAAGATCTTTTTGATGACGTATGGTCCAATCTAGAGTGCTTTGAACCTTGTATGCATGGACGGTTTCTCCTTGGCCTTGTTCAAAAGTAGAACTAGCTCTCCCTTCTAGAAATTCTTTACAGTTGTGCTCTGATCAAAATATTCTTTGACACTCTGTNTAGGTTGAGGCAGAGTAGGAGAGGGTTTGGATGAATGATCGGGGGCTTCACAAGGCAGCTTAATGCCTGGGTAGTTAGGGTCATTTTGTAGGCAAGGGGGTAGGTTTGATACAAATTCATACGAGGGTTCGGCACACAAACCTTCCGAATAGGGGTATTCACTAGCCAAGAAACGCTCCACTTCCGAGTCGGAGTCTTCACTTAACACGATAGGGTCATGGTTGACAGGAGGTTTTGGCTTGTTCCTCGCCATCCGAGAAATTAGACGGGCATTATTTTTGCCTTTAGCGTTTGCAGTAGGTTTGGATTTAGGCTTCTTTCCCACAGGCTTAACAGTCTCGACATCCTTGGTCACAGAGTGGGGTAGGTCGATAGGTGAGTCGGGTAAGGGTTTAGGTAACAGAATACTGTAGGGTACCGGGGGTACAGTCTTGTCTTCGCTCACCACAGGTTTGTCAACTTGTGGAGGGTTTGAATCCTCAAAATTATTGCTAGCAAGGAAATCGTTCCAACAGTCTCTGTGTAACCCCAAATGACAGACAACAATCATTTTAACCAGCCCATAGTGAAAAAGGCTGCTATCAACCTGGTTCCTTTTATATTTCTTAGACATTTTAAACAGGCTTCTAAGAAGATAATAGGGCATATTGAGCTGATAACCCATAAAAACCATAAGCAAACGAAGGTGGTGTAATAAAACAAACCCGTACCGGCCTTCGTAGGTGATAAATTGTTTGATAATCATCAACAACTCATGCCAACGTTGTTTCAGCATGGTCACGGGCAAACCCTTATCACAGGAGCTAACCTTACACGACTTGAAGAGCAAAGTCCAAGGGACCTCTTCCACTTTGCAATTCTTGGACCATCGTTATCCAGTGGCAGGCAAACCCATGGAAAGACTAATAAACTGCTCGTCAATTTTCAATTGAACATCGCCGACCTTGGCTCGACAGCCATCAAAGGTCATGGTGAATTGCCTAGCAACGCAGAGGTTAAAACCATCAAACTTTTGTATGAACGGGAGCCACCAATTGTCTTCGAGGTCACTGCGGGCACTGTCGAACATCAACAGAGCCTGGCTACCATTGGGTTCAGCCCTCACGACTGGAGCCATGGTGCGAGCACATGGTAAGGGTTTGGGTTGAATTCATCAACACACAGGAGCAGAGTCATTTGGTCTAACCACAATGAACGATCAAAGGGGAAGCATTAATGTGCGCATGCGAGGGTGGTGGAATTATTCACCGCCATGCATAATAGTAATGGCAAAGTACAACCGCCAATTAATCCTCTGTTCAATCAATCATAACATAGTTCAAAACCATATCATTCGTTCAACCAAAGAATCAAACGGTGGATGATATACCAATGCGCCATTATAATATTTCAAACCATGAATATTCAAATGTGAAATCAAACCCAAAAGTTAACCACGCGCTTATTACACAAATGTGTAACCAAAAGTTTATAAAACATTGTGACAATCGATTTCATAAAATTGACAAGCCAAGAGCTATAAAATTTTTAACATAAGGATCACATTATATATATATATATAAACAAAAATAAACCATGACCCCTATGCAATTTGATGACTAGGCAAGTCTCAAACAATATAAATCTATATGCTCAATGCCTTACCAGTTTAATAAAATCAAGTTATGCAACCAAAAAATGTCCAAATGGGCATAGTTCGAAAATCCTTTTAGCCACATAATGATAAACCAAAGGTAAGTGTCATTCAAAATATCAATGCAAAGATCATGACAGTTCAAATAACAATGGAGGAGTTTTCACGCTTACAGTCGTGAAAACTAAATGGACACCGATTTACAAGTGTCGCAGGAAATGAAAATATCGTCTATTTACAAAATGCGACGATAGTTTGAAGTTCAGAAGACATAGGTGTAGGAAGCTTATAGGGCAATAGAAAAAATTGAATTGGCTTCCAACACACTCGGCGACTGAGGTTTCCTGAGTGGTTCTTTTCCTTCTTTGAATTCTTCCCGATGTCGAAACTGAGTATGTCGGGTTAAATGTTTTGGCTCTTGATTCTTTGTTCGGGTGTTAAGGCTCAAGTCATGGAGTTTCATAAGTTCAAAACAGTCTTGAAAAGATAATGAGAGTCGTGATAATAAGCAAAAGGAAAAACACTTCCATAAAAAGAAATCTAATCAGACAATGCAAAGATCAAGTGGTACCCAAAAAGTAAAAAATGACATAGGCTTTTTTAGGGTGTGTTGAGTGCTCAACAAAACCGAAAATCCTTCTTACATTGTAATTCTCCATTTGTTCCAAAGTCCCCTTTCTATCCAGGAACTTACTAGCTTGAGTAGATATTCTTGGGGCATCTTGTCCAAACAACAAATCTTTAAGAACCAAGAAAAACTTGTTGAAAACTTCATAAAAATGCAGGGAAGGTTTGTGCCTCCATAACGCTTGGTACCAAAAGGTCACAGGGTCGAATTCATAATTCACCTTCTTGCATATAGACAATTTAGGAAACTGAAAGCAATGTGTTATCGCGAAAACCAAATAAGAATACATAAAGAATTTATTATCTTTTTTATATTGAGACAATTGAGAAGAGATTTTAATGGAAATCAACTTCCCCCAATCAAAAATGGCATGCTTCTTAGCAGTAAAGTATAAGATGTAAAGAATCATATGAAAAATGCTGGCAGTATTTTCTTGGCCCGTAACTCTGGTAAATAACTAGGCAATTTCCCGAAATGGGTTTTTGAAAAGGTTGACCTGCAATCTGGTAATATCTTAAGGAATGGTCGCGGTATTCTCCAAGAATTCAGGTAATATATCCATGTTGTTGTCATGTTGTTTCAAGAAGTCCCTACAATCTTCACCTTTGAAGGTGAGTGTTAGCTCTGGGAGTTTCAGCATTTTACAGAATACTTGAGGTGAAAGAACGACGGGAGAATGGTCCTAGAGTTGAATCATCCATTGGCTTGGTATATATTTCTCGGCGCACCAGGAAACCAATTCCTTGCAGTCAAAAACTTCAGGAACACAACCTTCACGAGCAATTCCGGACGTCCAAATTACTTCCTTCTCAGCAGAAGAGGATGAATAATACGAGTATGCTTTAGACCATTGAAAATTCTAGTCCTCTCCTCCAAGAATGTTCAAAGTATCTCCATAGAACTGTTGTCAAGCTTTTGTTGCCATAAATTGATGGGAGCGTTCTTTTGATCCAGATAATATTTGAAATGAGTGCTTGAGAGATAATATATAATCTTCTGCAAATCATGCTTAATGTGGTTTAATAAGGAAATTCCTCGATCCCTTCACCTATTAATGACAACCTTTACAGGACCTGCATGATGAGTTATTAGCATTAAACCATACTAAATGTGTCTTGGTAATTGTGTGAAGGTGGTGGGGAGGGACGAAAGAAAATAGCATTTGGGACTTTTTCGAACCCACCAACCCGCGAACCCGCCATTGAAAAAGGCTAAGAATTGGCAAAGTGTTGTAATGCAGTCGGTCAGAGTGATCATAAGAGGGATGAGATACTTAGGAGCTCGGGGAATTGAATAGTCAAAATGTAGATCACGGATCGTTCATGTACAAAATGTAGTTCATGGAAAAAGGGACATGAAAGCTTGAAACCCGCCAACCCGGGAACCCGCGACTCAAAAAAACAGTTAAGTATAGAATAATGTGGCGGTCGGTCATATTCATGATGTGAGAGTGTGGATGGAGATGAGGATCCATGAGTGCTCCAACCCATGAACCCGTTGTTTTGAAAAAATGACTAAGTATAAGAACCAGAAAAGGAGAATAGAATGGAAAAAGGAAAAGGGGAATTCAGGTTAGTATAGAAGAGGGAAAAGAAAAGGACAAAAGGAGTTGGGAAAATAGAGAAGGGAAGGGAATTTCCAGAAGCAAGAATTGATCTCTACAATTCGCTCCAATTGTGGGATGATAACCCTTTGTGGGTTGTCAAGAATCCAAATCCTTTTATGACTAGGTGATTACGCCCATTAGACTATGGAGTTAGAGTAAGAATATACAAAATAAAAAAATAAAATTATGTACAATGAAAATGAGAAAGTATTAAGAGAAGAAACCTTTGAAATCTTGCCCATTGACAAGAAGCATTAGTCTTTTACCCTTCATGTATTTGAGCATATAGGAGTTAAAACCCAAGATCTTTTTGATGACGTATGGTCCAATCTAGAGTGCTTTGAACCTTGTATGCATGGACGGTTTCTCCTTGGCCTTGTTCAAAAGTAGAACTAGCTCTCCCTTCTAGAAATTCTTTACAGTTGTGCTCTGATCAAAATATTCTTTGACACTCTGTTGTCTCTGAGAATTTTGATTCAAGGCTTTGTTTCGTTCTTCTTCCAACTTCAACCACTGGTTGATTCTCCTCTAGATGGGAGAACTGTCTTATGTATCTTGAGTATTGACCACAGAAATCAACGCATTGAGCTCGAGACTAATCAGAATTTTTGCTTCTTTCCCATAAACCAATAGATATGGAGATATCTCGATGATATCCTTTGGATTCGTTATGCTTGCCCATAATGCATCTGTCAACTTTAGATGTCAATTCCTTTGATTCTTGTCAATTTTTTTCTTCAGTATCTGAAGAAGTGTTTTGTTTGTGGATTCAGTGAGGCCATTTCCTTACGGATAACAATTCGATGATTGACCCATGATGATTTCATATTCTCTGCAAAAATTCGTAAACTTCGACCCGATGAAAATCAAACCATTGTCTGTGATAAACTTATCTGGGACACCAAATCTCGACGGAATATTATCCTTGAGGAATTTAATTATCTCTTCAGCATCATCCTTCTTTAATGCCACTGCTTCTGACCATTTTGTGAAGTAATCTGTAGTTGTGAGAATATATATGTGTGCCCCTTGCTGGAATTCAACTTAATTGGCCTGACAACATCAAGTCCTCATTGGGAGAATGGTTGTTCTACAATTATGGGTTGCAAAGGCATCGTGGATTTCTTCATTTTTCCTGAAAACTCTTGACATGAAAAACAATTCCTTAGCATGGCATACAAATCTATGAAAATCGATGGCCAATAGAATCATGCTCTTATTATCTCGTGGGCGGTTGCATTAGGTGCAAAGTGTCCATCGCATATTCCCTCATGGAATTCTCTTATTAGTTCTTGGGCTTGATTTTCATCAACACATCTCAGTAGTATACCATCATAATTTATTTTGAACAATATGTCAGCAATCAACACATATTGATTTGTCTTCATCTTCAGTGTTCTTCGCTCCTTAGGATTCATGGTGACAGGAAATTGCCCAGACCTTAAGTAGAATATAATATCTTCGTACCATTCTAAATCAGCTAATGGTTCACCGACTAAAACTGAAATCATTCCATCGACTGAATCCCCATTCACGATGAGCTTACATAAACCTTTCCCTTTGATAGCTTTTAAAGGTTTGATCTTGATATCATATTCTTTTATCTTTTCCAACCAGTTAGCCCATTTTCCTTCTCTCAATTGTTGATTCAAAAGCATCTTCACTGGTGATGAGGGAACATAATCAATAACATGGGAGTTCAATATGTACGTGAGAAGGTGTGCTACTGATTTTACAAGAGTCGAGGCCTGCTTCTCTAGTTATGAATGCCTCAACTCATAGTCATGTAGGGTTTTTATCATGAAACTTATTGGGAGTTCTTCTCCTTTGATATTCTTTTGAGTAAGAATGGATGCAACGACTGTCTCTCTAGAAAATTCATAGATGATGAAATCTCTTTGAAAATCCGGGATAATGAGGACATGAGCAGTGGTGATTGATCCTTTGATATTATCGAACGTCTCTTGAGTATTCGTTGTCCACTCGAAACTCTGCTCCTTTTTTAGCAACAAATGTATCGGCTTCACGATACTTGCATAATCTGGAACAAATCTTCCCACAAAATTGATCTTGTCGAAAAATGATTGGACTCCCTTCTTGGATGTCGGGTGGTTGAGCTCGTTTATTGCTTTAATTATTTTTGAATCTATGTAAATCCCTTCCTTGCATACAATATGGCCCAACAATTTGCCTTAAGTCACATAGAACAAGCATTTATTTGGATTCAGAGGAGCACCATATAATCTACATCTTTCAAAAACCTTCCTCAAATGATGGACACAGTCCTCCCTTTTCTTTGAATGCATCATCAAGTCATATTGATAGTCTGCCATAAACTTTCCTATCAACCCATTGAATGCATGATCCATGGACCTCTAGAATGTGGCTCCAACATTCTTCAAACCAAAGGGCATTCTAGCATATGTGTATGTCTCCCAAGGTGTGATAAATGTTGTCTTCGCCATATCTTCTTCAGCCACCAAGACCTGGTTATATCCCAAAAAGTCATCCAACATGGACATGCAGGTCCATCCAGTAACTTGTTGGAGAAGGAACTCCATATTAGGAAAACGAAAGTTATCCTTTATGCTTGCTCTGTTAAGGTCTCTTAAGTCGACACACATCCGGATTCCCCTGGTATTTTTTCTTACAATTACAAGATTTGAAAGCTAGACTGAGTGTCTAATGGGATAAATTATTCTTGCCTTCTTCAATTTCTCCAATTCAAGCTTTACCAAAGGTTTCAACTTGGAATTCATCATCCTTATTTTTTGCTTCAATGGCTTTGCTCCTTCCCTCAAAGGAATGACATGTTGGAATATAGTATTATCATAAGCTTTTAAATAATCATAGGTCCAAGCGAACACAATGATGTATTCTTTGAACAAGGAAACATATTGATCTGCTTCCTCAGTGGTGCAGTCAACTCCCAAGTGGACATACTTTTGGGAACTATCAGTTCCAATATTGACTTTTCTCATTTATTGTACCTTTCGAAATGAAACTTCTTCAAGGAGATTATTATCATGATCATCTTTCATGAAAATAGATCTGTATTCTAAACAATCTTTGGGGCCAACAAATGAATGATCGTATTCATCATCATTTAACAAAAAAAATTACAGTCGTTCATCATTCTCAAACACTTGCAAGTACTCAATCTTATCAGGCACGGACGATCGGAAAGCTCTTTCTACTTGGAAAGACATTTTGCCTTGGGTATCATCCAAATTTCACAATGAGGCCGCCAAGGCTAGTGAATCTGCCTTGTGATTCTTATCCCTTGGAATAAAAGAAATGCTGAAGGAACTAAAAGATTCCATCAATTTGTTAACCCTTTTGAAATACAAATTAAGTCTTTCCTTTTTTATTTTATACCTTTGAGTCACTTGATTGATGACCAACTCTGAGTCACCAGTTACAATTAGATGTTCTATTTTCATCTCTTGTGCAAGGATAATCCCCTAAATAAAAGATCCATACTTTGCCTCATTATTGGTGCATTAAAAATCGAGTCTAATAGCGTGTGGATGCATAATCTTACTTGGACTCATAAGAACAATTCCAACTCCATTTCTAGAGCTCAAACAAGCTCCATCAAAGGACATCCTCCAGTACCCTTTAAATGGATATTCTTGATTCTATGTGTCTTGCAATTGCTCCAGACTTTTGTTATGCTTTATTTCTAGGATAGCATAGTTTTCAATTCCAGCATCTATATAATCCTCCGTCAATTCATTGTCCTTCTTTTTGAAGGAGAAGGGTTTTTTGGTTCACGGGGCACTTTAATCATTGCTCCTTCTTTACCTGGCAGCATCATACAACTTCCATCGTTCATTAGATATACTCCAATCATAGACGTCCAGTCTCTTCCTAGCACAACTCCATATGCCGAAGGAAGGTCTACCACAATAATATTGAAAATTGTAATTATATGGGGGGCTATTGTAATCCAAGCATAAAAGTCCTTGATTTCTCCATAAGCTGTCACTTTTCTAGAATCAATTCCATATATACTTTCACCGGTTTCATAATACTTGGTGCAACTCATGCCCAATGCCTCCATGATCTTCAGTGGCATGATATTGTTCGTCACGCCAGTGTCAACTTAACAGTTATGCAATGCAACATCATGATTTTCAATAGAAATGTAAAAGGGAGGAATTTTGCCTCTCAGCTTGGGAATTGATTGGCCAGGGGTTGGTTTAGGACTGGTAACAACAACTTCTTCTCTTTCAGATGGATCATCCAACAACTTATTCTCTTTCAGATGGATCATCCAACAACTTCTTCTCTTTCAGATGGATCATCCAACAACTTCAAAATGTTCTCTCTTTGTTGGAGAATATTCACCACTTCCGTAAAGGGCAGGGTTATCCTTAATTTACTCAAATCTTCTACAACATTATATGTCATTCGAGTGGAGTTTGACGTCATGTGTTACCTTTTACTTCCAACACCATCTGTCACTTTCTCAATCATTCTTCTATCATTTGTTTTTTCCTTTTATTTTTCTTTTTCGTTATCTTTATCAGAGTCACCTTTATTTTTTGGTTTATTTACAAACCCTCTTGTCAGGGCGACATTTTCTTGCGAGTTGGGATCGTTTTCGCCCTCTACAAATATATACATGGGCGTCTCACATCCATCCATCTACACATTTTTGGATCTCTCATCAGGTGAGTACTAATTCTCTTGCTCAATTAATTGCTCGTCATAGACATCATCCAGAACAACCACATTTGGAGTAGGTTGCCCAGGAACCCTTGGTCTTTGTGGATTATCTTTGTTTTCAAACCTCACTCTGTTTTCTTGGGGAGGGTTCCTCCTTTGCTCTGGGATTGGAATTCTTGGATTTGGCATGTAATTATCTCCCCTTCTTAGTCTAGTTATCTTGTTCTGCATTTGTTTGATGGTTCTATTCATCTGTGCAATTTTGATTATTTGCTTAGTTTCTTGTGCCGCCACAGGATCAACCTTTACATCAGGTATGGTTCCCTTAAAAAATCCTCCTCCACTCGTTTGGTTTTGAGTTGGTCAAGGCTTGAATTCTCCATTCTTTATTGAACTAGAAGCTCCTTGATTTTCAATATTTAATCCTCCCAACTGCCTTTGTACTCTTCCCAGTATAATTTCGTGGTCGACACCCGTTTGAATCATAATTTCTTCCATCTCGATGGCTTTAGTCATTGCATCCTCCAAAGTATCCATTTGAGATGTTCTGATGGCATATTTTAAATTCGAGGGCATTGCATTCTTATAAAATTGAGAATGTCTGGGTCATTTGGTCTTTTATCCTCTGGAATCCTACTCAAGGTTTTATTGAACCTGAGATTAAAATCTCATATCTTTTCATTCTTCCTCAAACCAATCTGGGTGAAATCGGTGAGAAGGGTATCGTAAGCAATTGAAGGGGAAAACATAGTCAAGAACATAGCTTCAAGGTCATTAAATGAGCAAATTGATCTACTGGGCAATGTTGTATACCATTCATACGCTCTTCCCGATAAGGTTTGCAGAAACAACCTTACCATGACATCGTCATACTCGACACGGTGAAAATCACAAAAAACAAGAAATAAATGCAGATTCCTCTTTGCATCGAATTCTTCGTCTCCAGAAAATTCCTTTAACGTGATATTAGGGAGAACATGGATCTCATGTTGTTCACCTATAAGATTTAGAGGGGAATATCTTACCCTCCTTCGATTTTCAAATTCTGGGTTTCCCCGATTTCTTACAACATCTCTTCCTCCTCCTTGTCTCTCCTCATGATGCTCATTTTGGGGTTGTTCGTTTCTTTATGCCATATCTGGGGAGACTTCAGGGCTAGACTTTTCACTTCTAATAATAGAGAGTTGCTTGCTTTTACTTCTAGTAATAGGTTGCTTGTATTCTTCCAACTTCAATCATGACCTTGTTCTTGTGCTACTCTAGCTAGCCTTTGATTTCTTCGGTCTTGTCGTTCCTCTCTCCTCTGTCTTCGGAGGATTTCTCTTTATTCTTCTTGGACTAATATCTGGCAATACCCTTCTAACTCTTCTCGAGTCTGGGTTGTTGTTATTACCATATTGTACAACTGATGTAAAATGCTTCATTGATTATTCAATCCAATTTCTAAATGGGGCTGATTACCCTGGGGCAAAGTCATATATTCTTTCAAAAACGTTGGGCCAGGTTCCGAATTTTCAGTTCATGTCCCCAGTATGGTCACCAAAAATGTTGATGCTTGAATCCATTAGGATCGAAATGACAACCTCATGAGGATGTAAATCCCCCTGCATTTTTATAGAGGTGGTACTCCTCTTTAGATTTTCTTGAGATTTTTAAAATATTCAAAATGTGGGACTTGACCGAAGTCTGTTATATTAATTCAAAGAAACATAAATATTACAATAAAGTAAAAGGAAACTATTTTTGTTTTCTTTTTAAAGAAAGTTCTTGAGAAAGGACAAGGAATCACACATTTAAAGCAAATAAGCAAAATTTCCTCACATCCATCATAGTTTGGGATAAAGATTTATGATCACATAAAATAAAAGGAATATGATTTGCATGCATAAGAGAACTTTAACAGAGTGGACACATGGGCAACTCAAATAAAGATAATGATAGATCAACCTAAAATACTTTATATTCTAAAAACGGGGTTACAAAGCATAGTCGAGATTGTTCCCGGAGTAGTTATCTTGAAATTTCAAAAAATATATAGTTTGTTACATATTCTTGAAATTGTTAATGTGTTTGTCTTAAAGAGTGGGATTGGGGATGTCGCGGACCATAAAGCAAATAAATACAAGAAACAAGCTTTTATAAAGAAGACGGTGGGTGGTAGAAGAATCAACAAGACCTGGTAAGAAGAAAAAAGGAGTTATCAGTCTTAGGTTAAACCTTTCTAGTGAAAGAGGTGGAGTAGCTGGATGAAGGACTTGATAAAGAAAAAAAATGTGTGATCAGCGTAAACTTACTATGATGGTCGCTCCACGTTCATTTGCTTGCTGATGTCCTTTTATTATTTTCATCGACGATTACAGGAACCATCTCAAATTCTTCTTGCCCTTCATTTGTCAGTTTGTCGATAGCCTTCTTGAACCATTCTTCAATGTAACTTTTCATAGATGCCACGTTGATTTCATGCCAGATTTTAATATTGAACAACTCACCCTCCAAGTCACAGAGATCAATGGAAATGCCATGTAGTATTTCTTCAATATCTTGATTTTTTACAGAGTAATATACTACCCAGTTATCTATGGCATTTTCGTTATATTCAATTATTCCATAGAATTTTTCAATTGACAATCCTTTAAAAATCTCAACTTTCTCATTGAACTATTGCTTTGTTAGGAACAATGAGTCGAGGATCAACTTGGGATCTTAGACCTCATTAGTGCTTCCAGCTAGTTCCACCTCCGTGAGTCTTTTGAATAGCTCTTCTCTCCTTGTTATGGCTTGGTTGCACACATGAATGATGTTGTTCGAGTTCTTTATTTTCTCTTTCCAATAGGCATTCAACGACTTAATCCGACTTGGAGAGGGAAGGTCCTCCTCTCTCCTCTTTAACTCTGACATGTTGGAAACTTTAATACCAAATGGTACCACGACATCAAGGTAGAAACCTTCTTCATTTTTTGGGTCAACCTATATATATTCAAGGAAGGCATGCACCCTTGAGCCAAAAGAAATCATGTTTTTTTAAATTTCCCAAGCTTCTGTAATCAGTGCCATTCTTTTCTTGATATTATTCTCCACATAGCTCCTGACTCATGTGAGTAAGCTTGAGGATCCTTTTATTTTAGTTGCAGGCGTGGCGGGTCTGACAATTGTCAAAGGGTTGGAAAGGAGTGGAAGAGGCATCAAAGTCTCTTCAAGTTCCTTAATCCTTTCCTTTAACTTTATATTTTATGTTTCAAGACCACCAATGGAATCATCCAATGCATCATTGTTTTCTTTATGAATTATGGAAAATTGGGAAGGTCGCATATTTATTAGGTTAACCTCTGAACAAGATTTTGCCTTTTTATTCTTCACATCACTCTTCTCAATAATTAATTTTGTAGACTCATTGTAAAAAACAACGCTCTGAAACACAAATGATTCTTCTTCATCAAATATATCATTTTCAACAATTTCCAACAACTGATTTTGGTGGGTCGTGCCTCCTGGCTGATCAATGTTAGGAAACATCTTCTAAATGTCAACCTCAAGCCCCATATCTTCTAGGGAAAAGATATTGATGTCACTTTCGACGCAATGCTCTTCTTCCTCTTGTACAATATTCTTCCTCTTTTTCCTCAAAGGAAGTTTATGTGAGCTTTCAATTTTTCCTGAAGGGGGGTTATTATCTCCTCCTTCGCCTGAACTATTGTTGATTACCTTCTTAGATGGGTGGGTTGTTGGAGCACTGCTCCGAGGTTTTGTAGTCTTAGGATTGATAGTTGGGGACTGAGCACTCTTCTCGCTGGGACCTTTTCCTCTATGTTTGTACAATTAATTTGTATTGAGTACCATTTCTAAGTTGTCGACAGTGTGGGTAGGGTTTCCAAAGTGATTCTCTTCTTCTTCTCCTAGGACAATGTGGATAAATGAATTGCTAAAACCCAATGTTAATATATGTTCCAAAAAGATTTTGTTAGGTTCAAACCATCTGATCTTTTCAACATACTTGAGATTCAAGTTGTGGAAGTGGTTTGCAAATTCATTGATTTTTCTCATACTTCTGTATACAAAATCCCCAACTTTCCAAGGCAAAAAAATGAATTTCTTTTTTTCGTTTTTCATGGAAAAAGTGCAACCAAAAGTTATATTTCCTTGCAAATTCTGTAACAAACATTCTATCGGATATATGGCATGGTATAAAGGAAGGATTTTCCTTGGAAACGAAAATCCTGATGACATTGTAATTCTCCATTCGTTCCAAGGTCCCCTTTCTATCCAGGAATTTACTAGCTTGATCATACATTCTTGGGGTATCTCGTCCAAACAACAACTCTTTAACAACCAAGACAAAGTCGTTGAAAACTTCATAAAAATGCGGGGAAGCTTTGTGCCTCCATAACGCTTGGTACCAAAAGGTCACGGGGTCAAATTCACAATTCACCTTCTTGCATATAGACAATTTAGGAAACTGACAGCAATGTGCTATAGCGAAAAATAAATAAGAAGACATAAAGAATTTCTTATCCTTTTTATATTGAGACAATTGGGAAGAGATTTCAAAGGAAATCAACTTCCCCCAATAAAAAAAGGCCTGCTCATTGACAATAAAGTATAAGATGTAAAGAATCATACGGGAAATGCTGGCAATATTTTCTTAGCCCTTAACTCTGGTAAATAGCCAGGCAATTTCCTAAAATGGGTTTTTGAAAAGGCTAACCTGCAATATGTTAATATCTTCAGGGATGGTCATGGGATTCTCCAAGACTTTAGGTAATATATTCAGGCCGTTGTCATGTTTTTTCAACAAGTCCCTACAATCTTCACCTTTGAAGGTGAGTGTCGTCTCTGGGAGTTTCAACATTTTATGGAATACTTGAGGAGAAAGAACGACGGGATAATAGTCATGGAGTTGAATCATGCGTTGGCTTGGTATATATCTCTCGGCACACTAGGAAACCAATTCCTTATAGTCAAAAACTTCAGTAACACAATATGCACGAGCAATTTTGGGCATCCAAATTACTTCCTTCTGAGCAGAAGGGGATGAATAATAAGAGTATGCTCTAGACCACTGAAAATTATGGTCCTCGTCCAAAAATGTTCAAAGTATATCCACAGAACTGTTGTCGAGTTGTTGCTGCCATAAGTTGATGGGAGCGTTCTTTTGATCTAGATAATATTTGAAATAAGCGCTTGAGAGATAATATATAATCTTTCGCAAATAATGTTTTAATGTGGTTTAATAAGGAAATTTCTCAAGCCCTTCACCTTTAAATGACAACCTTTACGGGACCTGCATGATGAGTTATTAGCATTAAACAATACTAAATGCATTTTGGGAATAGCGCGAAGGTGGTGGGGATGGACGAAAGCAAATAGAATTTGGGACTTTTGTGAGCCCACTAACCCGGAAACCTGCGAACCCGCCATTGAAAAAGGTTAAGAAATGGCTAAGTGTTGTAATGAGGTTGGTCAAACTGATCATAAGAGGGATGAGATACTTAGGAGCTTGGAGAATCGAATGGTCAAAATGTAGATCGCGGATTGTTCGAGTACAAAATGTAGTTCACGGAACAAGGGACAATAAATCTTGAAACCCGCCAACCCGAGAACTCGTGACTGGAAAAAATGGTTAAGTATAGAATAATGTGGTGGTCGGTCAGACTCATGATGTGAGAGTGTGGATGGAGATGAGGATCCATGAGTCCACCAACCCGCAAACCCGTTGTTTTGAAAAAATGACCAAGTATTAGAACTAGAAAGGGAGAATATAAGGGAAAAAGGAAAAGGGGAATTCGGGTACGTACAGAAGAGGGAAAAGAAAAAGACAAAAGGAGTTGAGAAAATAGAGAAGGGAAGGGAAATTCTGGAAGCGAGAATTGATCTCAACAGGCATTCAACCTTCCCTTGAATTCTAATGGAAAGTTTTTCCCTAAAGAAAACTTGAAACAAGAGACATGTTCCCCAAATGCATCCTTAGTGACATAATGAGATAAAGCAATCAAAGGGAGTTGGACAACCTTGTCACAAGTATCTTGCTCTTCGAAAGAAACATTCTCAACTTTATCAAAATTCGAGCACAACAGCAGTTGATAATATTCTTCATAGGATAATTCCAAGTGCTCAAAGGAATACTCATCAAAATCTTCAAGGTATGACTGAAAATCATCAGGAGAACATTGCACTGGATCATCCTTGGGTGCTTGGAAAACTTTTGTAATTATATCATCATCTTGTTGCCAAACATCAAGATTATTAGGAACATGATATGATTGTTGTAAAGGAAACATTCAAAGATATCCTTCCATATCATAAATGGGATCCTCATTAGAACCAATCACATCCCATTTATGTCTTCCAACATGTATGAACTCATCAATATTATCAACCATGTCACTACCTTGATCATAACATGAAGGATTTAATGCATCCAAGGGCTCCTCTAATGCTTCTTCTTTTTCCAAATAAAAAATAAAGCATCATCAAAATCTTGGAAAGGGAAATAACTTACCATGTTCACTTCTTGTTGTGCAGGAGCGTCAAAGGATTGGATGACTTCATCAAATGGAAGATCATCTAGTACATCATCCCCGAGACTCGTCTCTTTAATCATATGTTTGTCTTCATCAAAAAATGAAGAACCTAGCTCTTCCAAGGGTTCCTTTACTTCTTCACCTTCTGAATCATAGAACAAAGCGTCATCAAAAACTTGGAAAGGAAAATGATTCACCTCATTCTCTTCATCTTCTACAGGAGAGATAGGATCTCAAAGAGCTTCATCGGATAGAGGAGCAAATGCTTCATCCTCATAACTCACTTCTTTAGTCAAGTCTTTACTGCATTCTATTGAATCATGGAAAAAATCTTGCTCCTCTTCAAGGGGTTGACAACCTTCTTCATAAATATCTCCTTCTATATCAAAGGGTTCTCGGTATTAAGTATGGTACACATCCCTGAGATCTTCCACAATCTCAGTGGTGAATCCTTCGTCCTCTAGGGATATTGCGAGATTTTGAAGGGTATCTTCGCATGTCTCAAATTGTGGTTTCACAAACTCAATAAACCTACTGATGAGGTCTACAAAATATTATATACTCTTATATTCACAACAACCCTTAATCTAACCTTGCAAAAAAGACGGCAGGGAAAGTATGAACAATTTTACCAGAACATCCTCCCCTTCAAATTTTATCTCACTTATATGCTTCAAGAATTCTACAATGTGAGTAATTGAGAGGCCTCTGAACCTTGGAGATTTGTTTAACCATTTTATATCAATATAATGTGGGTATCCATGAAAACTTTCAAAAGCGATAGTTAGATACACTTGTACCTAGGGCGCCATGATCCCATATCTTGGAAATATCACAAAGTTGAGAGTAAGGTGGCACCTTGGAAAAGGTCAGTGGAGTCGCCAGATATCCTCTTAAGGATTATCAAAGGGAGTGAGGGAATCACACAAAGTGGATTCACTAGGTAAGCTTTGTAAGATGAAGGCTTTGAGGGAAAGGCTTACCGAAAAAGTGTCGTTGAGGAATATTGACTCAGTGTTCCCCAAAAATTGCGCCAAAAAAGTTATCGCATAATTTGTACTTGCCCAAATCCCAAAGTAAGCAAGGGAGATTGGTGTAACAAACAGGATATCCTATCACTGTCACCTTAATAGGAGATCCCCACTTTTTAGAGATAGGAAAGGTCTATCCCAAGGGAGGTGTTCCTGGTAACCTAAAGGGATGGAAAATTAGGGTTATAATCAAGATATATTCCCCCTCTCACTGGTTACCAAAGTCACTAAGTCTGTGTCTAAAAATTGAGGTTAATGAAGTGCTTGATGTACTTGTCGAGAACAAGACAATATAGCATGCATATACAATAATCCCAAGTACAAATATGATAATAATACCTCATTAGACACTAGACAATGACAATAAGTGCTAGCTGATATGAAATTTCAGCAGACAATATGTTTACAAGAACAATTGATAAAATGTAACAGATGCAACAAATACTCCTAAGAAAAGCTTAAAAAGACAATGAAAATATGGCATTAACTATGTAGAATGATAATAACTTGTCACAATTAATTTCTCAAATCATTAGCTAGAAATTAATGTTGAGTACGCAAAAAAAATGTTGCAATTAGATGGTTGTAGCAAACATTTATAACAACATCAAATATGTTAGTGATCTAGGTTAAACTAGGGTTAGATATAGTTAGTAAAAGCTTAGCATAAAAGTGTTTAAGTGTTTGATCAATCCTTAAACAAGAGAGAGGAAATAACTAGTGCCTTTTAGGTCTTATGGAGTAAAAGTGAACAACTTCTTCTAAGGCTGGAAATCAATTTATGATAATGCACAAAAGCCTAAGAGGTAAAATGCATAGGAGAAGTAGTAACTTAAGTCCCCCTATGCATTGACCTCAAGAGGCAAAATGCTAGGGTGTAGGCAATTCTAGGCCCTAGCGTCTTGCTCTCCTTAGGTTTCGTATTGAGTAAAACTTATGCAAACATAGCTAAGTCAAAATCCTTAGAGTGCTAGCAATTTAGGGCTCTAGGGTTTCACTAGTCACTAGATCAATTCAATGAAAAGCTTGGCAAATAGAAAGTAAGAAAGTATCAATTTAAGTTCCTTACTTCAAGCATTAAGTATACCATGCAATTTCATAATCTTGTATGAGAAAATAAAACAATGCACAAACCATTCAATAGATGACAAAAAATGCACATTTTACTTACTTGCACCAAGAATAATCATGAAAATACCATGCAAGATCGCCATAAAAACTTCCAAGATTGATCCAAGTTGCAAAAAATAGCCTTATACAAGAGTGTGCCTCAATATTTCAACCAATAACTCTCACTAGGGTGCAAATTCGAGACTTATTCTCTTGTATGAGAAGTTCTCATGTTAAAAATGAATGTACTTTATGCTTATTTATACAAAACTTTGACCTTTGATTAATTTTAGGTCAAAAAATAAGGTTGACCTGGCCAATTTACAATAAAAATCAATTTTGGCATAAAAAAAAATTAATTAGCATCTAAAGACACTTCCAAGGGTGACATCATGCCTTTCTAGGGTGACGTTGAGGCATAAAGGTGGAACGTTGAGCCTAAAATGTAGGGTGCTTAGCCTCCAGATGCCCTAGATGATGCCCATGCATGGCACCATGCTCATAAATGCCTCCAAAATGAAAACCCTAGCTTTGCATGACGTTTAGGGTCATGATGGTGACGTCCAGGTCCCGCAAGGGCCAACGTCCATGTGGAGGAGCAAGATCTCCCTCGGTCTAGGTGTGCCAGGGTGCCTCCAAAGGCCACATCCTTCTTTTTCCCAATGCAAATCTTCAATTTCTTCTTACCCCTGGCTGGGGTTGCAACATCCATCTGTGGGATTTAAGCCCCCATGAATGTCCGAGCTAATAATTCCCTCATGCATACCTATCCACTGGGCAAGATCCTATAGCAACAACAAGCACACCCTCCAGGGGTTCATAAGTCACATGGATCATAGCATGTAAATCACATCCAATAATTAAATTACTCAAACATGTGCATCAAACCCCCCTTTAACCCATACAAATGCTCAAAGGCGTTATGCAACTTGACAAGTTAGGTTTGGGGAAGGTCTTAGGGTGTCCTATTGGGCTAACCTCTCTTAAGTTTGGGGTGTATCTCAAGTGGGATCTAATCCAAGTCATGTAAGTGTATGAGGTGGCATAGGGTAACTATCTTGGTATGGGGTGCATGTAATAACAGGGAAATGTAAAGTCTTACATGTGGGTGCCTTTGTAGAGGGTGAGATGCACCTTGTCATAAACACAATTGTTTCCTAGCCCATTCATCGTTGTTTTTTCTTAGCTTTATTTCTTTTGATATTTTTCTTTATGGCTTCAAGGGAAGAGTTGAGGGCCACTGTCCTAGCTTGATTACCATAGGTGACAGCGTTATCCACAAACATTTCATGGAAATAAGAAGGTTGTCTCGTGATGAGACCCCCTTTCTCTTGGCTATGCCACCAAGAGCCACTACCCTGGTTTGGTGACCAGATAGGTGGTAGTTTCGTATTTCTAAATGTCCATGGTCATAATAGGGCAGTCTGTAATGAGAACTCCTATCCATCAACTAGTACCTTGAGTGTTTATGTATCTTATGGGTCCCTTTTCTTACTGAGAAGCTTTTCATTGCTTTCTTGGGGATCCTTGGGCGAAGCAACTCAAAGGTTTCAACATTGGCTTTTAACTCTTGCCAGCTACTTTTACCCTCTGGGCATTTAGCCCCTTCTTCCCACAAGGCAAGGTACAACCCTTCCTAGTGTAGCCAATCCCAATGCCAAAACAAGGATAGGGGAGATTGAAGGAATAAACATGGAAAATGGTAAGTGTGGAGGAAACAGACGATGACTTTTCACAGACCCACCAATTAGAAATCCATCCTGAAGGGAAACTAACTTAGTAGGGAATTGTGTTACCCTTCCAGGTATGAACGAGACAAACAACGTAATTTCCAAGCAAACATCATGAAATGAAGAAGGATTCAATACAACATATTCTAGTGCTTCAAAAATCAGAGTGATACATACCATCATACCTTCACTCATTACCTCATGGAGTAAGACCCACCGCTACTAGGATAATGGGATGTGTTGATGCTCAAAAGTGCAACATAGGGTACTTGCTTGCAAATGATTGCAAATGCCTTATTATTTGATTATATCTAATAATATACTAATAGGTGGGACCCCTTGTGTGACTTATGTGACTATGACAAAGAAGAGAAACTTATATTTCGTTTGCCTATGCCTTGGTTGCGACACAATCTCTACAGCACATTTGCTTCAAATCGTGGTTAAAATGCTTATGATAAGATGGTGTGGGCAAAGTGATTAAAACAAGGAATGATGTTGTCTTGATTATCTCTCGCAAAGTGTGATTGTGTTGCTTTTAAATGGATAAATGATTTACACTCCAGTTTTAATTTTGATATTGTATATGGTTTATATGGGTGATCACCTCGACCCTTGCTACAATATTTGGGCGCATTGGTTTAATTGCAAGATTGGTTGTATCCCTAGCAAGTTGTCATATGTGAAATGGGGATAGTTGAAAGGGTTGGCGCATTTGCAAAATTGGAATATTGGCAAACTATGGTATAATCGACATGCATTAAGTTATTTTGAATATTAATGGTTGATGAGTTGAATAGTGGGCATGCTCGTACTAGTCATGAATGAAAATGTGAAGGGAAAAGCGATGTGCAGTAAATGCACATCACTTAAACTCACCTCGAGCCTGACACCCTAGTCATTCTTTCATTTTGCTATGTTTGTTGTTGATGCTCTTTTTTGTTCAGTCGTGGAGGAGGTATACAACCTGGTCATTTCTCCTTAAGCAATATTTTACATGGGTATGGGGTTTTCTTGCTTTTCCATCCATGAACATTCTCTCTGCTCCTTAAATCAATAGTTGGCTCTTGTTTTCTCACGGTCTGTGTATTTCCAAAGTTGTTATGATGAATTCAGATTGTGTATTGGTTGTTTGCAAATTTTGGTTTCCTGTGTTGGTTGTTTTGAGACCATTGGCATTAAAAGAGTCGTGGGTGGATTTTGCTGTGTGTAGTTGTTCACAAATTTTCCATGAAAAAAATTGTGGTTGGGGAAACTCATGGGCCTGCCTTGCCTTTGGTTCTTTGTTTTGGGTTTTCTTCCCTGTTTGAGAATGGGTTCTCTCCGCCTCTTACCTGTGGGTTTTTGTGAACACCCCACTTGTATGTTAAGACTGTTGTTCTTCGTGGATAATATGCCCGCGCCATAACCCGACTCTGTGAGTATTAATATCGAACATTGTGTGGGAATAAACCTTTCATGCTTTGTTCTGGACAAAACCACAGGTTATTAGCCCACTTTCTTCTGCCACTTACTGTCACTGTTGCGTATTAAACCCTGTGAATTATTGTGAAGGCGTTGCTTACCCAAATTTTGTTTGGGCACGGGTTTGATAGGTCACTTGCTATGCAAATATGGAGGAAGTGTTGGATTCACTTATTTGCTTGAAGTTACAGTTTTTCCATATGAAGCTCAGAAGGTCAATAGAAATGTTGTGAATTATTGTTAAAATATAAACTTTCCATGTTCTATTGCAATTACGAAAAGCACCTGTGTATAAGTCCTATGATGCTCGAATAAAGTATATGAACCAGAATGAAATAGGATGAGGAATTTTGGTAAATTGTGCTTCGATTGAATTATGGTTATCTACAAGGATTTGTTTTGGGGCACTTCACGGGACCCTGTGGGTTTTAAGAACTTTGTTGATGTTGATATTATGGTTGTAGTCTTTCCACTCCAAGACTGTTGTTGTATTTCCTGTGATGATTATGATTTTGTTCATTTTCAATTCTATTATATACAAGAAGTATTTTTATTATAGTTATTTTTCAAAATCACGGGCATATTAAATTGGTAATTGTGTAATACAGTTTCTAAAGCAAGTGAGCAGTTTTGTGAAGCAAGCAATAGTTTTGGGTTGGTGTTTTGGAAACAAAGTATGGTTTAAACTTTTAACTTTTAAATGGTAAGATATTTTGATTGCAATTTTACATCAGAGATGGTATGCTTGATATATCATTTGAACAATATCCGTAAGAGTTCCCCCTCCATGATATCATTTTTCGCTAAATACACCCCCTTCACGATCCCAATTTCACTTATTCATTCCATGTTCTGTGATATGTGTTTTGAAGAGGAGTCTATGTGGAAATGAAAGGAAGTTGATATGGCAAGGGTTGAGGACTAATGTTCTGGATATGTTTAGATACACATTTGATTGTTTTATTAATTGTTTGAACAATATTTGTATATTCCTTCCCCTCCATGATATCATTTTTCGTTAAATACAATACCTCCATATTTCCCATTAACCCTATCAATTCCCTATTCATGTGTCAATTAATAAATGACATGTTATGTATGGATTGCATGTGTCTCGTAAGTAAATTCTAGAGCCAACTTTTGATTTCTGTAAGCAGAGTCTCATGTATGGCTTATTAAGAATTTCATAACTGGTTAATTTTTGCTACAGGATGAGTTTTTTCAGTAGCGAAATAACAGAGGCAGAGGTAACTGGCAGCGAGGCCATAGAAGGCCTCAGTTTTCTATTCATTTTCGTGTTGATCCACAAGAGTTGAACCAACTGTTTCAAGCTGGGCTTTTTAATTTGGTTGGCCACGGTATCTTGCATCCTCGACCTGACAGTGCCCCTTTTCAGCCTCCTCAGACTTTTCCTAGCATTCTCGTTCCTCCACATGTGTCTTTGCAACCCGAAGTCCCCGCTAATGACGGTTGGCAAGAAATTGTCCACCGACCTATCTCCCACCACCATGGATGGCCCGTTGTGTCCTTACCTTTATCGCCACCAATTAAACCAAATGTTCAAATTGCTCCTGTTGTTTCACCAGTACAGTCCTTGCATGCTAGAAAAAGGTTAAAAAGTGATATCCTGCAACCTGTGCAAGGCAAAGAAAAAGCAATGGTTTCTCCCTCCAATCCATCCACAAAGCCTTCTAAGTCTGTGTCTTCACGCCTCCACCTAAAAGATGACTGCTCCCATGTGATCAACGAAATGCAGCCTAAAGGGTCTAACCAACCAAGGGCCACTCAAGGAAAGTCAGTTGGAGACAACAATGAGAAGAGGAAATATGCCTCGCAAAGCAGAAAATATGGATTTTAAAATTTTTTTATGATTTTCTGTAATGAAAACAATATTTGATCATTTTTAACTTTTGGGGACAACAAGCTTTATTTTGGTTATTTTTGTGGATAAAATGGATATATTGTTTTTTTGGGATATGTCCTTAAATTTTGTTGATATTTAAATATTTGATTTGAATAATATCAAGGGGAGCTACAAGGGTGTTACATGATCCAAATGATAAAATTTTCTATTCTGTAATTGATGATTGGCAAAAGAATGATGGGAGTCACAAGGGGTCCCACCTATTTAGTAATTATTAACTAGACCCTTATTTATATATTATTATTAGTTATTTTTCCCTAAAATAATTAGTTAAGTTAATTTGACTTAACTAGATAAAGTAGTTGAACCACCTCAACTTATTGAGAAAGTGTTATCACACTAAATTGCCTTGGGTCTTTTAATTTGTTTTTATCCTTTTTTAAGCCTTAGATTTTAAATTTTTTAAGTTTTGGACCCCTTCATGATTT
>JZKD02S1675908.1:34690-76376 GCA_000966675.3 Picea glauca
ATAAAGGTTCAATGAGAAGAAGAGACAAGGGAGAATGGAAGGACAAAGACAAGACTAAGGTTTTATCTTTAGTTATATGAGATAGTTTCAATTTTCATTCATTTCTGAGTTTACTTGAAAGCCTAATCCTATTGTTGACAGCAGGGACTTATTGAAGGCAACAAGGTTCAAAACTAAATCATACTTTTCAGCTGCTTCTTTTAGAGGTGTTGATTCATCATTGATAGTCTATGTATTCTTATATGTTTGTGAATTAATTTTCATGGCTGATAAAGGATATCTTGCAGAGTCAAATGGCAACACTTTTGTGGCAAGTTGATCCAAATCATTAATTTTTGTTTTATTTTACTGTAGGATTCTTTTTGTATGGTGCCCATCAAATATCTCTAAATGTGACTTTGATCCATAGCCTCGCAGGGGTTTGTAAAGACAAATATACTTTTGGCATCTCAGAATGAAATAAAATCAGATTATTGTTGTGTCTCATACATCTGTTTTTGTGACTTGGTTCCTTTTTCCACTTTTTGTCTCCATGTTTACTTTATTGTAAAAGTTGTATGCATTCTTGTAGCCTTGTATAAATTTTATTTTTACATTGCAATAATTACAAATCATAAAATCGGCCTTAATCCCTGGAATTAATACTTGCGGATTGAGTGAATATTTTGAGGCTATAAACCCCAGGTGACATTCCCAACTATCTTGTCCTACCCATGCAAGATCTGAAAATGATTGAGTAAGGTGTTCCATACCTTTTCCTCAACATTTATTTGGCAACCATAGTGGGGAGATCTTCCATATCTCTCTCATTAATTGTATTCACGATTATCTTTGAATCTTTCTAGTTTTTTTCGAATACTCTAGACAAATTTTTCTCATGAAAATAACTTCTACAAGGCATCCTAATATTGAACTCGACCTTAAAGACCAGACTAGAATTGGCTTGAATTTATTCAATACTATCCTAGAACTTGCTAGTACCCAGACTGAGCTTGAACGCTCTTGGGAAGTAGTTGAACAAGATATAAGTATCCGTGAATGTTGGGAAGTCAGGCAAAGGCAGCTTAGAAACCAATAGTAACCTCCTTTTCCTTAGTCTTTGGTCTTCGTTTTCATGTCCTCAAAACCTCGCATTTCTAGAAGAAGAAGAAGATTGTCCCATGAAGCTACTCCTATCATTGAAATAGGAAGGAGGAAAGCCATTTTGTTGACCCAAGAAAGCACTCTAAGGAGGACTTTGTCTGATTCTTCCATCTCCCCGTTTTCTCCCTTACCCATCACTTTAAAAATGGCATATGCAGGTGGTGTTAGTGGTGCTAGAGGTGCTTCATCATCCCAACCTTTGTCCTCATCAGTAATTGGTAGTCTATATAGTCATCAAGTTCCTATACAATCGGCTACTAACCCTGCTAAAGTTATAAAGAAGTACATGTTTTTTTAGTTTGAGGAAGATGCTATGAAAACCCCATGGCACGTATCTTCTCCCTTGAATCTAGCACCTGCTACTTGTCTGTTACCCAAATTTAAGGAACATCTTGCTAAGTTCTCATGGAATAATATTGTTTCTACAAATGAACACCTAGTGGTGTTTTCTAATGCTTGTCATAATATCAGGGCTCACGACAATGATACATGTATGCGCTTATTTGTCAACTCCCTTGAAGGGAAAAAAACAACTGATTTCTTTGACCTCCTGCCAGAGATCCTTTCCACTTGAGAAGAGTTAGTTTATTGGTTCAAGTCCACTTATGGACAATCCAAGAGCCCAACCAAACAGTTAAGGGAATATAACAATATTTCTTACAAAGATGGTGAGACTATTAAGTCCTTTAATCCTCACTTCACCAAATTGTATAATGAGATCCATGAACTAATCCACCCCCAAAACCAAGCCACTTTCATGCATTGTTATAATGTGCTTCCCTCTCCTTATCATCATAGGCTCGAAGAAAATTCTATTGACAATCTTGGCCCCACTCTCCACACTTTCCTAGAGTACGAAGAGAAACTTGAAAGAACATGTCTCCCTAAAGAAGACTCAGTCAAACAAACAGATATGTCTTCCCTCCTACAACTTGTACAAGATATGAACAACAGAATGATAACCTATAAACAAAAGGGGAATGTTCCCTCGCTTACTCCTGGGGCATCTTCTTCTTTCGCAACGCCTTTTAAGAATACAAATGAAAACGATTTTCAGCTCGAGGCTATTATGTCTTGCAGTTGGTTTAATGTTTGCAAAGAAAAACATGAAGAAAGCACTTGTGAAGCTAAGAAGAGTGCGAGAGATAAAATCTTTGGCAAGAAGACCGAAACAACTATCGTTGTTTTAGATTGGGCGGAACCGGAAGATGTCATGATTATAAATACTAGGAACAAATCTTATGCTCCTGAAGGAAAATACGACCCTCCTTGCGCTTCTTCCATTCCAGCCTCATCTTCACAAGGTACTAATGTAGAAACTGTCAAAGTTCATGAGAGACAAGGAGTTTGTTCCCCTCTTACCTCTTCCAAGTATAACATCCTTAACCAACTGGCTAATATCAAGGTTGATGCTACTCTTTTGGACATGGTTGTCGTCCTTGAACAACAAAAGCATATTAGAAATTTTATGGAAGGAAAAGCTTCCACCATAGCCAATCTTTTTGAAGAGGAAAAAGAAGAGGATCCCACTATAAATAAGATAGGTGTAAATAATTTTAGGCACCCTATAAAAAACCCTCCATTTTTCATTTCTGTAAAAATTATGGATAAGATAGCCCATTGTTGCCTAATTGATGGCGGTTCGGGCCCAAGCGTTATGTCAAAAATCATTATGGAAGAGCTAGGCTTATAATGTACTAATGAAAATTCTCGAAGCATGCTCTCCTATAACAGTTTGTTGTAGTCAACAATAGGTGAAATCAAAGACGTAACTTTAGTTCTATGTGCACATCTTGAAATAAGGACAACCCTTAGCATCTAAGTAATTGACATGCCAGTAAGAAACTATTCTATTATCCTAGGAAGAGACTGGCAAGCCCTAACAAGTGGATATCTTTCGCTTGATGGGACACACTTATCCATTCCCTGGAATAGAAAGAATATCATAGTCCTAAGAGAAGGAATAATTTCACCATACATAGACAGTACTCCTCAATCGAATGTAAATTATCTCGAGGAAGACTTCGAGGTGTACTCTATCTTCGCTAATGAGGGTGATACAACTTTAGAACAATTTGATTTAGAAGATGGTATGTGGCACATGCATTTCGATGGTTTGTGCTCAAACGAAGGTAATGGAGCTAGCATTATCTTGTACTCACTTATAGGTAAAATCCATAACTTTTCTTATAGGCTAGAGTTTTCCTGCACAAACAATGTCATTGAATTTGAAGCCTTACTACTAGGCACTGAAAATGCCTATAACCTTGGTTGTGGTCACCTTACAGTTTTTGGTGACTTTGAACTTGTTGTGAACCTTGTACGTAAAATCTATTCTCATAGCAATAAGTTGATGAAACGCTATACCCAAATTGTTTGGTCAATTATCTCGAACTTGTTATCTTTTAACATCACTCGTGTTAAGAGGGAACTTAATTCAATGGTTGATATGTTGTATTTGCGGCATCCCCTACTCGACAACCTCTACCTCAAAGGCCTGATTGTACTTTTCAATATTTATATCATTCTCACATTCCAGATAATGTAGAATCATGGCAGGTTTTCCCTAATGATGAAGACATATGTGCTTTCATACAAAATGAACCGTTTAAGCCTAAGGAAATCATATCTATGGAAGATGACAAATTTCCAAAAGGATTCACTCCTCTTGAGAGTTCATTTTCATCGAGTGATGCGAGAAACAAAGAAACATGTAAGGAAGAGGAATCAAAAAGGAAAGTGGGTGATACCATTTCCTTGAACCTTGGGACCTTCGAATCTCCAAAGATGGTTAAATTAGGCGCCCAATGTTCCAATGAAGAAAAGGCGAAATTCACAGAACTATTACGTGAATTTCAAGATGTTTTTACATGGTCATGTGAGGATCTTCATGGTTTTGATCATGTTGTCATACAACATGCCATTCCTATCAAGGAAGGGATACAACTAGTTAGGCTCTTTCCAGTTAAATATTATGAGTGGGTTTCAAATTTAGCTCATGTTAGGAAGACAACTAGTCAAATTCAACAATGCGTTGATTTTCGCGCATTGAATAGAGCAAGTGTTAAAGATCATTTTCCTCTCCCTAATATGGAAATGATTTTGCAACATGTTGCAAGGTCACAAATGTTGTTCTTACTTGATGGTTTCTCTGGATATAATAAAATCAAGGTAAAAAGGATCGATAGATAGAAAACCACCTTTACTACACGATGGGGCACATTTGCTTATGAATGCATGCCTTTTGGCTTGTCTAATGTAGGTGCCACTTTCGAGCGAGCTATGCAAATAGCTTTTGAAAATATGATCAGCAAGATTATCCAGGTTTTTCTTGATGATTTGACTGTTTATTCAAAGAATCGAATGGAACACTTTGGTCATCTCAGAAAAGTTCTCATGTGATGCAACAATTCGACATTTCTTTAAAGCCTTCTAAATCTATTTTTGGCGTCACCAAGGGAAATCTCCTTGGACATATCATTTATGATTAAGGAATAATCATAGATCCTGAAAGGATTGCTGCTATCTTGAACCTTCCTTCCCCCACTTCCAAAAAGGAGGTTCAAGCCTTTATGGGTATTATCAACTTTGTCCGCGGGTTTGTTCCTGATTTTGCTTTAATGGTTAAATCGATTCATATTCTTCTAATGCAAAATCACTCTTTTTCTTGGACAAATGATGTCGAAAACACTTTCGTAAGGATTAAGAAGGCAATTAGTTCTACACTGGTTCTAACGAAACTGGACTTTGAGAAAGATTTTATCATATACACTAATGCCACTAAGGAAGAAGTTTTCGCTATTCTCTTACAATGTGATGACCAGAATAATGGAAAACATGTAGCTTACATGAGCCAAAGTTTATCATAAGATGAGATAAAATACTCTTATATTGAGAAGCATGTCTTTTCTCTTGTTAAAACTATAAATAAATTTCGCCACTTTATCTTAGGCAAGCACACACAAGTAAAAGTCCCTTTGCTTGTAGTCAAGTTTTTGTTTTCACAAACTTATCTTTCAGGGAAGCTTGCACATTGGCTTTTCAAAATCCAGGAGCTTGACTTGACCATCATGACGTCGAAAACAATTAAGGGATGAGACTTAGCCCTTCACTTAGCTCAACATGATGAAGCAAGTGAAGAAATTGACGATCGGGATAATCCTCTTTCAACATTGTTTTATATTGAGAGTCAAACCCTTTCTATAGCTAAACATCCCTGGTATAAAAATATGGTGTATTACTTGCAATATCATAAATGCCTAGATGACTTAGATCCTCATCAAAGGAGAAGGCTTCGTCTTGAATCTTCCAGATATATTATTTTAGGAGACTTTTTGTTCAGGAGCTCTGTTGATGATATATTACTTCGATGTGTGAATAATGAGGAAGCACATAAATCGTTACATGAAACTCGTGGATCTTCAAATTTTGTTGTGCACATTGGTGGCCACTTCTCTGCTAAGGCCRCTGCTTTTAAAATMATTAGAAATGGTTATTATTGGATTTCTATTTTCGAGACTATTATAAATTCGCAAGGTCTTGTGACAAGTGCCAAAAATTCGTTGGGAAAGAGCACCTTTCTGCTATGCCCTTGCARCCTGTTCTCCCGGATTTTCCATTTTCTAAACGGGGCCTAGACTTGATTGGTCCTATAAATCMTCCATCTTCCGTAGAACAGATTTTCATTTTGATAGCCACTGATTATTTCACTAAGTGGACTGAAGTTGTCCCTCTTAGACACTCACAGGATGAACATGTAATTTCTTTCTTGGAAACTAATATCTTCTCCAGATTTGGCGTTCCTTTAGAGATTATTACATACAATGGTCACGCTTTCATTTCTGCTAAATTGACTCAATTTTTAGCTAAACTGGGGGTAAAACATTTCACCTTCTTAGCTTATTACCCTCAAGAAAATGGGCAAGCCGAGTCTATTAACAAAAAATTGGTTAGGATCATAAAGAGGCTCATTGAAGATAAGACTCGCCAATGGCACACCCTCCTCACTTACGCCCTTTGGGTAGATCACATGACCACCAAGGTAAGCACAGGTTGCACTTCCTTTCAGCTTGTTTATGGTCAAGAAGCCATTCTTCCTATTGAGCTATAACTTTCTTCCCCATGATTGATGCTACAGATCGAAGAATTAAATTATTCCAATGTCCCTCAAAGGATAAATGCACTATTAGCCTTACAAAAATAAAGAATGTTTGCCTTAGAAAACATAAAGAGAAGACAACAAACCGTGAAGAAATATTTTAACAAATGAGCAAAAGCCGTCAAATTTAAAGTAAGTGAGAAAGTCTTGCTTTGGGACTCAGCCCATGCTGACAAAGGAAGACATTCGGAGTTTAAGAAATTATGGTTAGGTCGTTTCAAAATTGCTTTTGTCTTAGGGGAAATCTCTTATCTTTTAAAAGACTTGGAAGAGCGATTGTTTTCCTATAGTACCAATGGTTCCCACTTGAAACATTATGTGGAACTAGCTTGAACGATAAACGTCATACGTAAATTACTGTTGTATATAGATTTTCGTTTCGTTGTTTTATTTTGCTTTGTTCAATTGATTCTCCAAATTATGCTGCTTTATTTTTCATGTTGTTTCTTTTTTTGCGGTTTTATGTTATCTGAAATAAATTTTGGATTAGTTTTGCCACAACAGTGACATTCTGTAAGTATTTTTGGTCAATAACAATATTGTTTACACAGTTGTCACGATGTCCTCCTTTTAGACATCTCTAAACTTGATTTTTGCTTCCAGTATTGTTGTTAGATAAATGATTTGATTTTCTTCCCTATTTTCTACTATCCCTTTCTTCCCTCCATCCTGAGATTCAAAAGAGCATATCAGAAAATTTCTCCTTAAAACAAGAAACACTTTTATTGTGATCGATCGAATGTTATGCATACAGGACCAAACCCCCTCATACGTAACACTTTTCATGAGTTATTCCCAAAGTCCCGGATCATCTTTTCCCTTAAGCCATATTTTTCCCCCTATTGCATAATCATTCTGATCTATGTTCACTGGTCTATGAAACTGAATATTCTGAGTTCTTAATCTATTGGAAATAGATTTCCCTATGGAGTCACGAGTTTGTTGATGCTCAAAAGTGCAACATAGGGTACCTGCTTGCAAATGATTGGATACGCCTTATTATTTAATTATATACCCCTTGTGTGACTTATGTGACTATGATGAAGAAGCGACACTTATATTTCGTTTGCATATGCCTTGGTTGCGACATAATCTCTACAACTCATTTGCTTCAAATCATGGTTAAAATGCTTATGATAAGATGTTGTGGGCAAAGTGATTAAAACAAGGAATGATGTTGTCTTGATTATCTCTCTCAAAGTATGATTATATTGCTTTTAAATGGATAAAAGATTTACACTCTAGTTTTAATTTTGATATTGTATATGGTTTATATGGGTGATCACCTCGACCCTTGCTACAATTGTTGTGTGCATTGGTTTAATTGCAAGATTGGTTGTATCCCTAGCAAGTTGTCATATGTGAAATGGGGATAGTGGCAAGGGTTGACGCATTTTCAAAATTGGAATATTGGCAAACTATGGTATAATCGGCATGCATTAATTTATTTTGAATATTAATGGTTGATGAGTTGAATAGTGGGTCTGCTCATACTAGCCATGAATGAAAATGTGTAGGGAGAAGCGTTGTGCAGTAAATGCATGTCACTCAAACTCACATCGATCCCACCACCCTAGTCATTCTTTCATTTTTCTTTGTTGGTTGTTGTTTCTCCGCTTTGCTCGGTCGTGGAGGAGGTATACAACATGGTCATTTCTCCTTAAGCAATATTTTACACAGGTATGGGGTTTTCTTGCTTTTCCATCCATGAAAATTCTCTCTTCTCTTTAAATCAATAGTTGGCTCTTATTTGCTCATGGTCTGTGTATTTCAAAAGCTCTTATGATGAATTTGGACTATGTATTGGTTGTTTGCAAATTTTGGTTTCCTTTGTTGGTTGTTTTCATACCATTGGCATTAAAAGAGTCATTGGTGGCTTTTACTGTGTGTAGTTGTTCGCAACTTTTTTATGAAAAATATCGTGGTTGGGGAAACTCCTGGGCCTGCCTTGTTTCTGGTTCTTTGTTTTGGGTTTTCTTCCCTGTTCAAGAATGGGTTCTCTCTGCCTCTTACATGTGGGTTTTTGTGAACACCCCACGTGTATGTTAAGACTGTTGGTCTTCGTGGCTAATATGCCCACACCATAACCTGACTCTGTGAGTATTAATATGGAACATTGTGTGGGGATAAACCTTTTCTGCTTTGTTCTGGACAAAATCTCAGGTTGTTAGCCCGCTTTCTTCTACCACTTACTGTCAATGTTGCATATTAAACCCTATGCATTATTGTGAAGGCGTTGCTTTCCCAGAATTTGATGAAAGCATTGTTCATTCTCTTTTGTTTGGGCATGTGTTGTGATTGGTCACTTGCTATGAAAATATGGTGGAAGTGTTGGATTCACTTATTCGCTTGAAGTTACAATCTATCCATATGAAGCTCATGAGGTCAATAACAATGTTGCGAATTATTGTTAAGACATAAACTTTCCATGTTCTATTGTAATTACGAAAAGCACCTGTGTATAAGTCCTATGATGCTCGAATAAAGTATACGAACCAGAATGAAATAGGATGAGGAAGTTTGGTAAATTGTGCTTCGATTGAATTATGGTTATATACAAGGATTTGTTTTGGGGCACTTCATGGGACCCTGTGGGTTTTAAGAACTTTGTTGATGTTGATAGTATGGTTGTAGCCTTTCCACTCCAAGAATGTTGTTGTATTTCCTATGGCAATTATGATGTTGTTCATTTTCAACTCTGTTATATACATGAAGTATTGTTATTATGGTTATTTTTCAAAATCATGGGAATATTAAATTGGTAACTGTGTAATACAGTTTCTAAAGCAAGTGAGCAGTTTTGTGAAGCAAGCACTAGTTTTGGGTTGTTGTTTTGGAAATAGAGTATGGTTTAAACTTTACATTTTTAAACAGTAAGATATTTTGATTGCAATTTTACATCAGAGATGGTATGTTTGATATATCATTTGAACAGTATCCGTAGGAGTTCCCCCTCCATGATATCATTTTTCGCTAAATACACCCACTTCACGATCCCAATTTCACTTATTCGTTCCTTGTTCTATGATGTGTGTTTTGAAGAGGAGTTTGTGTGGAAATGAAAGGAAGTTGATATGGCAAGGGTTGAGGACTTATGTTCTGGATATGTTTAGATACACAGTTGATTGTTTTATTAATTGTTGGAACAATATTCATATATTCCTTCCCCTCCATGATATCATTTTTCGCTAAATACAATCCCTCCATATTTCCCATTAACCAAATCAATTCCATGTTCACGTGTCAATTAATAAATGACATGTTATAGATGGATTGCATGTGTCTCGTAAGTAAATTCTAGAGCCAACTTTTGATTTATGTGAGCAGAGTCTCATGTATGACTTATTATGAATTTCATGATTGGTTAATTTTTGCTACAGGATGAGTTTTTTCAGTAGAGGCAGCAATGGGCAGAGGTAACCGACAGCGAGGCCATAAAAGGCCTCGGTTTTCTATTCATTTCGATGTTGATCCACAAGAGTTGAACCAGTTGTTTCAAGCTAGGTTTTTTTAATTTGGTTGGCCATGGTATCTTGCATCCCCAACCTAACATACCCCCTTTTCAGCCTCCTCGAAATTTTCCTGGCATTCTCGTTCCTCCACATGTGTCTTTGCAGCCCGAAGTCCCCACTAATGACGGTTGGCAAGAAATTGTCCATCAGTCTGTCTCCCACCACCGTGGATGGCCCAATGTGTCCTTACCTTTACCACCACCAATTAACCCAAATGTTCAAATTTCTCCTGTTGTTCACTAGTACAATCCTCACATGCTAGCAAAAGGTTAAAAACTGTTATTCTGTAACCTGTGCATGACAAAGGAAAAGCAGCGGTTTCCCCCTCCAATTCATCCACGAAGTATTCTAAGTTTGTGTCTTCACGCTTCCACCTGAAATATGATTTCTCCCATGTGATCAACGAAATACAACCTAAAGAGTCTAAACAACCAAGGGTCACTCAAGGAAAGTCAGTTGGAGACAGCAGTGAGAAGAGGAAATATGCCTCGCAAAGCAGCAAATATGGATTTTAATTTTTTTTTATGATTTTCTGCAATGAAGACAATATTTGATCATTTTCAACTTTTGGGGACAACAAGCTTTATTTTAAATATTTTTGTGGATAAAATGGATATATTGCTTTGGGATATGTCCTTAGATTTTGTTGATATTTAAATATTCGATTTGAATAATATCAAGGGGAGCTACAAGGGTGTTACATGATCCAAACGATAAAATTTTGTATTTTATAATTGATGATTGGCAAAAAAAATGATGGGAGTCACAAGGGGTCCCACCTATTTAGTAATTATTAACTAGAACCTTATTTATATATTTTTATTAGTTATTTCTCCCTAAAATAATTAGTTAAGTTAATTTGACTTAACTAAAAAAGTAGTTGAACCACCTCAACTTATTGAGAAAAATAAAGGTCCAATGAGAAGAAGAGACAAGGGAGAATGGAAGGAGAAAGACGAGACAAAGATTTTATCTTTAGTTATATGAGATAGTTTTAGTTTTCATTCATTTTTGAGTTTACTTGAAAGCCTAATCCTCTTGTTGACAGCATGGACTTATTGAAGGCAGTAAGGTTCAAAACTAAATCATACTTTTCAGGCACTTGTTTTAGAGGTGTTGATTCATCCTTGATAGTTTGTGTATTCTTATATGTTTATGAATTAATTTTCATGGTTGATAAAGGATATCTTGCAGAGTCAAATGGCAACATTTTTGTGGCAAGCTGATCCAGATCATTAATTTTAGTTTTATTTTACTATCGAAGTCCTTTTGTATGGTGCCCATCGGAGATCTCTAAATCTGACTTTGGTCCATACCCTCGCAGGGGTTTGTAAATAGAAATATACTTTTGGCATCTCGTAATGAAATAAAATCAGATTATTGTTATGTATCATACATGTGTTTTCGTGACTTGGTTCCTTTTTCCACTGTTTGTCTCCATGTTTAATTTATTGTAAAAGTTGTATACATTCTTGGAGCCTTGTATAAATTTAATTTTTACATTGCAACAATTACAAATCATAAAATCAACCTTAATCCTTGTAATTAATACTTGCGGATTGAGTGAATATTTTGAGGCTATAAACCCTGGGTGACATTCCCAACTATCTTTCCCTAGCCAGGGAGGATCTGAAAATGATTGAGTAAGGTGTTCCATACCTTTTCCTCAACATTTATTTGGTGACCATACTGGGGAGCTCCTCCATATCTCTTTGGTTGATTGTATTCACGATTATCTTTGAATCTTTCTGGGTTTTTTTGAATACTCTTGACTGATTTTTCTCATGACAATACTTTCTACAAGGAAACCTAATATTGAACCCAGCCTTAAAGACCATAATAACATTGCCTCGACTTTATTCAATACTATCCTCGAAACTGCTAGTACGCAAGCCAAGCTTGAATTCTCTTGGGAAGTAGTTGAACAAGATATAAGTATCTGTGAATGCTAGGAAGCCAAGCAAAGGCATCTTAGAAACCAATAGTAAACTCCTTTTCCTTAGTCTTTAGTCTTCATTTTCATGTCCTCAAATCCTCGCATTTTTAGAAGAAGAAGAGGATTGTCCCCTAAAAGTACTCTTGTCATTGAAATAGGAAGGAGGAAAGCCATTTTGTTGACCCAAGAAAGCACTCTAAGGAGGACTTTGTCTAATTCTACTAGCTCCCCCTTTTCTCCATTACCCATCACTTTCAAAATGGCATATGTGAGTGGTGCTAGTGGTGTTGGAGGTGCTTCATCATCTCAACCTTTGGCCTCATCGGTAATTGGTATTCTATATAATCATCAAGTTCCTGTACAATCAGCTACCAACCCTGTTAAAGTTATAAGGAAGTATGAGCTTTTTCAGTTTGAGGAAGATGTTACGACCACCCCATGTTACCTGCTACTCGTCTGTTACCCAAATTTAAAGAGCATCTTCCTAAGTTGTCACGGAATAATATATTTTTCTACAAATGAACACCTAGTGGCATTTTCTAATGCTTGCCATAATATTGGGGCTAATGACAATGATACATGCATACGCTTATTTGTCAACTCCCTTGAAGGGAAAGAAACAATTGATTTCTTTGATCTCCTGCCAAAGATCCTTTCCACTTGGGAAGAGTTAGTTTATTGGTTCTGTTATCACATGAACTTGTCAGAGTCCTGTGGGTTTGTGGTTTCTACCTAAGTCTGTGTTTTGCCCTGTCTCTCTCCTTTTGTAGACCAAGTCTTAAATTTTCCCCCCTTCGGATTGTAAAATCGTTTTCGTTTACCCCCCTTGGTGTTTAAAGTGTCCCAGTCTTCCTATTTTCCCATCCCACAACCAGTTGTTTGAATCCTTTATCATGCAATCCACAGCCATGAACACAAAGCGCAACTTTCCTAACAGTCCATTTCGAGCTTTAAGCACAAGCAGAAAGCAGTTTTGATCTTTCAATGGAGAAGATCCATTAGGTGAATCGATCAATGATGTGCATTCTTTCATAAGGTCAAAAGTTGCGTGAAGTATAGCGCCAGAGCAAAATCCTGAAGTCAAAAGGTCGAGAAAAGATTTAATCTAGGTCGTGGATCTCATTAGGAGAGATCAACGGTGGAAAATAATTACGAGAATCAACAGCTCGAAATGTCATTAAAGTTGTTCATCAAAGGTATGAACTCCTGAAACCTAAAATTAGCGTGGGTCGTCCGATCCAGAGGGACGCGTGGCACCAGATCCGAGAATTCATGATTTTGCAAATCAGAGGTTTTAGCATGGAGCATGGCATAAGTTTGCAAAGAACGAAGTCACAAAGCGCCCAGGAATTAGGCCCATGGTCATAGCCTATGGTGATATGGAAAGCGGGGCAATAAAGAAGGGTAACCACCTATTGAGCGACTGGTGACTCGGGTTTTTGAGGAAGCAATCATGGTCATCAAATTCAAAGCAAGTCTGGGCATCGAGATATTTTGAATCAAGTGGAGTGAAGACTACCAAAAAATGAAATCTTGAAGCGCCTTTGGATATGAGCGTCAAGTTATGGCCCGAGGTCGCATGCAGGATGGAGCGATGGAGAGGAGTTGCGCCAAAGGTGGAAAGCGCTCATATTGGTCGCAGAAGAAGATCTGCAAGACCACAAGGCATCAAGATTGACTCGAAGAAGTCGTGGGCACCGCCTGGAACATTCATGGGTGTCAGGCCTCGTCCCGATCCCGATGAAGGTAGTTAATGGAAATAGCGGTGGAATTTGAGACCTTGTTTCACCCCATAAATGGAAAGCATACTGAGAATGGCCATCGGGGGAGATTGTCAATCTGAAGTTTCCCGAGGGACAGATTTTTCTGCAAAGAACATAACTAAGTCGGGCTCGCGTCTGACATAAGAAGGCCTACACAGGCTGACAAAGTAGGCGTCGACTGAAAACTTTGAATGCAGGGGTTCGATCACATTCTTCGTGGTTGCAACATTTTTAGTATATATAGGATGTTTTGATATTTTGTTATGGTCGAATGGTTGAACTAGGCTCCCTGCTATTGTAATATTTTGATGAAGAACACTAGTTATTTGGTTATGTCTTGATTTGAGACTTCTTGATTAATCTAAGTTAGCTTTCTTACTCCATATTATTTGCCTCTAATAGTAAGAGAATTCATGATTGACTGATTCACATGGATTGTTGTCGTTGTATTATGATGAATGTTTGATTATAATGTTGTTATGATTTCTTTCAGTTTCCTTGAAATTTGAATCCAAGAGGATCTTATGTTTAAGTTTTTCTTCCTTAGGCTGTTGGAAGCCCTGATGTTCACGGCAGACCTCTACACTTTTATCACCAAATTCTTCCTCCTACTCACCTTTACCCCAACTTACTGATTCAAGTTGATCCAAGACCTCAATTGCTTGCGCATACCAGTCCAGATTTTTGAGTTAGAACGTTATTTTCATTGAATCTTCTCCATTTGGCCTCTTAAAACTCATTTACATTTATTGTATAAACTGATGTGTATTGGGCTTACCTTCTATGCCATATAAGGGTGACTTCTAGTGCTAACCTTTCTGGTGTCGTTGTCGGGGAGGGAATTGAAGAATTTTCTCTGAGATAGAATGACAAAGAATCTTTAATTCTGAAGGTGCATCAGATATCAGTACCATTGAAGATTGCAGCTTGCACCTGACGACTGCACTATTTTGACTCCATTGTTTCAGTTGTGGATCCGAAAGGCAGAAACATGAGGTCTACTCCACAACTGCCTCTAGCCACACTTGAAGCTGACCCAGAGAAAATTATCAGAAAAGGAAAAACCATTTAGGAAGGTACTTCAACTATTGTACCAGGTGATCCTGGTAATCTTCTTAATCCCTATTTACAAACTTCAGTAGCTGCTTCTTATACTCATGTTATACCATTTGCTGGAGTTTCAAGAAATTTAAATTTTAGGAGTTTTCCTGTTGTTTTATCCCCTCCTATTCTTGGTTTGGAAGGAGAGAGTTTTGACACCCCTATCTACCCTAAAGTTGTGAAGTGGTTCAGACCCAGGACCTTAGAAGGATTTCCCACTCTAGGCTTTACCACTCCTCTCCCTATTAGAGTTGTTGCAGTTACAGAAGGGGAAACCTATGTTCCCTCTAGCCCCTCATCTTTATCTCCTAACGCTCAGCCTTTTCCTTTTTTCTTGCAGAAGCACAGCCCCAGTCTCACCTGTCCAAACTCTATCTCCTCCTGGTTCTCCTCCAGTTCACGTCCAAATGGCATGTGCTAATCGTCTTAGGAACAAGATGGATGAGATATTGGCTGCTAGATACACCCCTCTGGTTTTACCTCAGCCTATGAATGCTCTCCCAAACATGGACTACCTTAAGTACATTTCCAAGTTCACAGGGGAGGGAGACATGACTGCAGAAGAGCACCTTACATCCTTTTATAGATTTATGGAGATTCGGGTCATCGAAAATGAAGATGTGTGGATGAGAGTTTTTGTACAGAGCCTTGATGGTGATGCCAGGGATTGGTTTAAGGACTTGCCTCCTAGATCTATTGACGAGATTGTTGCTCTGGATGATTCATTCTTAAGACATTGGGGGAATAAAAAAGATCTCCTTTATTATATTACGGAATTCGGGGCACTTAAGAGAGAAGAGGGGGAATATGTTTCAGACTTCTCGAAAATATTTAATAAGATGTATAAAAAGATTCCCACTGAAATTAAACCTACAAAAACCTCTGCCAAGATGACTTATGCTAGTGCTTTTAACCCTGATTTTTGCCTCCTGTTGAGAGAGAGAAAAGCTACCTCCTTAGCTCATATGCAATATGCAGCCCTTGAAGTAGAACCCAATATATTGGCAACTGACAAGATTAGGAGTAAGGATGATAGAGACAGAAGAAAAGGTAGGTCTGAAACTTTGACTTCTAGTTCCTCTACTGCCCCCACTCAAATGGATGAAGTAACCAAGCTACTAAAATCACTTTTTGCTAAAGTGGAAAGGTTGGAATTGGACGGAAATCAGAGCTATAGGAATCCCCCAAATGTTGATAATAGGGGTAGTTTCAAAAGACCAACTAATGCCACTCACACCATCTAAAGAGATCAGATAAACAAGGACAGAAATGATCGGAAAATCTAAACTCCTCTCCAAAATAAATTGGTTACTAATGAAGACGAAGAGGAAGAATATATTGATCCAGAGATCCATTTCTTTGGAGATACTTCTTCGTCCCCTCATTTAACTCGGTCTGCATACGAAGAGGCCCTCATGAGTAATCAACTGAATGAGTTGAGCAAAGGAGAAAAGACCAGCAGTGATACAAATAGATATAACCTCTGATCCAAGAAGAAAGAAGGAAATCCTGACATTCCTGAGTGGCCTACTAGAGATAAGAAACCTGCTAGAGATATAGCAGACAACAACGAAGAAAGGAAAGCACAGAGCCCCCCACCAGTGGTCAAAAGTCCTATCCTAGAGGTGAAGGAGATTATGAAGCCTCCCTCCCCTTATAGCTTTGAGCATGAGATTCAAAAGATTAGAATCCATCTACCTCTCTAAGAGTTAATCAAGCATGAGGATTTCAAAAGGTGCCTATCAAAAACAATTCAGCCTGAACTTGCATCTCACTCCACGGACTCAATTAACCTCAAAGATGAAAGGACAATTGTCATATTAGGATCTTTGGTAGAGGATAGAGATGACTCCTCCTATCCCTTCTACACTTCATTGAACATCCATGATAAGGTGTTGCATAACTCCTTGATGGATTCAGGGGAATCTCACAATCCTATGCCTAAGATTGTCATGGAAGAGCTCGGGTTGGAGGTTACAAAATCCTACCACGACCTGTATTCCTTCAACTCCAGGAAGGTGAAGTGCCTTAGGGTTATCAAGGACCTAGTCGTTTCTTTGTTCCAGCTGCCAGTGATGAGCATGGTCACGGATATCATAGTGGTTGATGTTCCCCCTAAGTTCGAGATGCTCATGTCTAGATATTAGATAAAGAGACTGGGGGAACCTTGCAAATGGACATTTCATACGCCACCATTCTTATGTTCGGGGGTGAACAAAGGAGACTTTATAGGGAAGCGCAGCTCGCGTACATCATCAGTGATGAAGCAAACCCCACCAACCATCATATTTTTGCTTTTGACACTGATTTGGGATCCAACATATTGCAGCTCACTGATGCTCCTGAAAATCCTCTTGAAATTAAAAAGAAACCCATTACTTTTTGTGAAATCCCTCCTCCAACTACCTATGTTTGGAAGATGTTCTTTGACGGAGCCTCTTCTAAAGAAGGTGTTGGTGTTGGAGTGGTCATTGTTTCACCTTGTCAAGAAACTATACCTTTGTCCTACAAACTAGAATTTGAAACTACCAACAATGTGGCAGAGTATGAAGCTCTTGTTTTGGGTTTAAGGGCTACAAAAGACATGGGGATTGAAGAGCTATCAGTATTTGGGGATGCAGAACTAATTGTTCATTGGATCAACAATATTTAACAAGCCAAGCACCCTAGGCTTAAGACTTACATAAATGAAGTATGGGACCTAGTTGACAGTTTCTTGCTAGCTTTCAACATTTCATTTATTCCAAGAGAGGAGAATACCATGTATGATTCTTTGGTTGTCTTAGCAAGCCATTTTAGAGTCCCATTGCCACCCAAACTCAAATATGATGTAGGTGAAATATAGACCCTCTATACCTGACAATGTCCAGCATTGGATGGTGTTTGAGGATGATAATGAGATCAAAAAGTTTCTTGAGTCTATTGATGAGTTCTTTGCTTTACATATTGATCAGGATCATGATTATGAAAGTAACCCTCATGCTGATGTATTTTTAAATAAAATTGCCAATCACCATATTGTTCAGCTGCCTAGCAACCATATTCCAAAGGGACTAGTTCCTTTAGAAAGGTTGTTTGATGGGAATGATGTGGCAGTAAAGTTTAAAGGTTCAACTGATGATGTCGACATAACTGAGTACAATATTGGTACAAAAGAGGATCCCAAATTTGTCAAGTTGTCAAGTAGCTTGTCAAGAGAGCAAAGGGATGAATATGTTGAACTGTTAAAAGATTTTGTTGATGTGTTTGCCTGGACATATGAAGATCTCAAAACATACGACACAAGTATCATTGAGCACAAGATCCCATTGAAGCAAGAGTCAAAGCCATTTAGGCAGAAGTTGAGACAAATAAATCCTATGTTGTTGCCCATTATGGAGAAAGAGGTAAAAAAGCTTTTGGATGCCTAGATTATCATTCCTTTGAGGTATTCTGAATGGGTGGAAAACTTGGTCCTAGTGAGAAAGAAGAATGGAGAAATAAAACTATGTGTCGATTTCCAAAATTTGAATAGAAGTTCTAAAAAGGACAACTACCCCTTACCAAAGATGGACCACATATTACAGAGGGTGATAGGTGCATCTAGGATGTCTATGATTGATGGCTTTTCTGGCTACAATCAGGTCTTTGTCTTGCTTGAAGATAGAGAGAAGACAACCTTTACCACTCCTTGGGGTACATTCATGTATGCTAAGATTCCCTTTGGGTTGATGAACACAAAAGTGACCTTTCAGTGAGCCATGAACATAGCCTTTATTGGAGAGAAGGACAAGTTTGTGGTCATTTATTTGGATGACATAACAGTGTTCTCACAATCTGATAAAGAACATTATGGTCATTTGAAAAGGGTCTTATGTAACACATTATTTTCGTCATCCCTATGACCGTTAATGATGTAAACCTATATGTTTCCTTTAGAAGGGTCGGTGGCTTGAATTCCTGAAGAAAGAAGGGAGAAGAAATTTGTCTGAGAGAAGAAGTTGTAGTTTCCTTTGTAAAAACCCTATCAAGGAAGATCGTCGCAGGCTGCACTATATGCAGAGTGAGACGATGCCTGATCACTGCACCCTGCTCTAAAGCTATACTACGATGTCGTCGTAGGCTGCACTATAGCTAGGGTGCGACGATTTTTGTACGTGGGAAAAATGGGCATCTTCTCGATGCTTCTAGAAGGAGAAGCTTCGGTGGTGAGGTGGCCTCCGAATGGTTTGGATCTTACTCACTTTCATGATTTAGCGGGATCATCCTAACCTCCTCACCTTATCCTCTTCAGCTTATAAAAGGAGAGGAGCTATCATGGAGAAAGTTAGCTTGATGAGGGTTTGAATTATCTCGTAGCTTGGTTTTGGTAGCTTGGATTCTTTAGAGCTTGTATATTTGCTTTGAGCTTTGCTTTGTCAAGATAGATTGTGAGTAGCTATCAGATCTACAGTCTTAGAATATGTGAATTAGAAGTGTGTGGGAAGCAAGGAACTGTTGGAAGGAACCTGACAACATCAAGGCATCTGGTTGTATCTTTATTCCACATTCTTTAATACCAATATACTTTTCTTTCCTATATGAATGTTATTTCTTCATATTGTATGATNTCCATCTTCCGTAGAACAGATTTTCATTTTGATAGCCACTGATTATTTCACTAAGTGGACTGAAGTTGTCCCTCTTAGACACTCACAGGATGAACATGTAATTTCTTTCTTGGAAACTAATATCTTCTCCAGATTTGGCGTTCCTTTAGAGATTATTACATACAATGGTCACGCTTTCATTTCTGCTAAATTGACTCAATTTTTAGCTAAACTGGGGGTAAAACATTTCACCTTCTTAGCTTATTACCCTCAAGAAAATGGGCAAGCCGAGTCTATTAACAAAAAATTGGTTAGGATCATAAAGAGGCTCATTGAAGATAAGACTCGCCAATGGCACACCCTCCTCACTTACGCCCTTTGGGTAGATCACATGACCACCAAGGTAAGCACAGGTTGCACTTCCTTTCAGCTTGTTTATGGTCAAGAAGCCATTCTTCCTATTGAGCTATAACTTTCTTCCCCATGATTGATGCTACAGATCGAAGAATTAAATTATTCCAATGTCCCTCAAAGGATAAATGCACTATTAGCCTTACAAAAATAAAGAATGTTTGCCTTAGAAAACATAAAGAGAAGACAACAAACCGTGAAGAAATATTTTAACAAATGAGCAAAAGCCGTCAAATTTAAAGTAAGTGAGAAAGTCTTGCTTTGGGACTCAGCCCATGCTGACAAAGGAAGACATTCGGAGTTTAAGAAATTATGGTTAGGTCGTTTCAAAATTGCTTTTGTCTTAGGGGAAATCTCTTATCTTTTAAAAGACTTGGAAGAGCGATTGTTTTCCTATAGTACCAATGGTTCCCACTTGAAACATTATGTGGAACTAGCTTGAACGATAAACGTCATACGTAAATTACTGTTGTATATAGATTTTCGTTTCGTTGTTTTATTTTGCTTTGTTCAATTGATTCTCCAAATTATGCTGCTTTATTTTTCATGTTGTTTCTTTTTTTGCGGTTTTATGTTATCTGAAATAAATTTTGGATTAGTTTTGCCACAACAGTGACATTCTGTAAGTATTTTTGGTCAATAACAATATTGTTTACACAGTTGTCACGATGTCCTCCTTTTAGACATCTCTAAACTTGATTTTTGCTTCCAGTATTGTTGTTAGATAAATGATTTGATTTTCTTCCCTATTTTCTACTATCCCTTTCTTCCCTCCATCCTGAGATTCAAAAGAGCATATCAGAAAATTTCTCCTTAAAACAAGAAACACTTTTATTGTGATCGATCGAATGTTATGCATACAGGACCAAACCCCCTCATACGTAACACTTTTCATGAGTTATTCCCAAAGTCCCGGATCATCTTTTCCCTTAAGCCATATTTTTCCCCCTATTGCATAATCATTCTGATCTATGTTCACTGGTCTATGAAACTGAATATTCTGAGTTCTTAATCTATTGGAAATAGATTTCCCTATGGAGTCACGAGTTTGTTGATGCTCAAAAGTGCAACATAGGGTACCTGCTTGCAAATGATTGGATACGCCTTATTATTTAATTATATACCCCTTGTGTGACTTATGTGACTATGATGAAGAAGCGACACTTATATTTCGTTTGCATATGCCTTGGTTGCGACATAATCTCTACAACTCATTTGCTTCAAATCATGGTTAAAATGCTTATGATAAGATGTTGTGGGCAAAGTGATTAAAACAAGGAATGATGTTGTCTTGATTATCTCTCTCAAAGTATGATTATATTGCTTTTAAATGGATAAAAGATTTACACTCTAGTTTTAATTTTGATATTGTATATGGTTTATATGGGTGATCACCTCGACCCTTGCTACAATTGTTGTGTGCATTGGTTTAATTGCAAGATTGGTTGTATCCCTAGCAAGTTGTCATATGTGAAATGGGGATAGTGGCAAGGGTTGACGCATTTTCAAAATTGGAATATTGGCAAACTATGGTATAATCGGCATGCATTAATTTATTTTGAATATTAATGGTTGATGAGTTGAATAGTGGGTCTGCTCATACTAGCCATGAATGAAAATGTGTAGGGAGAAGCGTTGTGCAGTAAATGCATGTCACTCAAACTCACATCGATCCCACCACCCTAGTCATTCTTTCATTTTTCTTTGTTGGTTGTTGTTTCTCCGCTTTGCTCGGTCGTGGAGGAGGTATACAACATGGTCATTTCTCCTTAAGCAATATTTTACACAGGTATGGGGTTTTCTTGCTTTTCCATCCATGAAAATTCTCTCTTCTCTTTAAATCAATAGTTGGCTCTTATTTGCTCATGGTCTGTGTATTTCAAAAGCTCTTATGATGAATTTGGACTATGTATTGGTTGTTTGCAAATTTTGGTTTCCTTTGTTGGTTGTTTTCATACCATTGGCATTAAAAGAGTCATTGGTGGCTTTTACTGTGTGTAGTTGTTCGCAACTTTTTTATGAAAAATATCGTGGTTGGGGAAACTCCTGGGCCTGCCTTGTTTCTGGTTCTTTGTTTTGGGTTTTCTTCCCTGTTCAAGAATGGGTTCTCTCTGCCTCTTACATGTGGGTTTTTGTGAACACCCCACGTGTATGTTAAGACTGTTGGTCTTCGTGGCTAATATGCCCACACCATAACCTGACTCTGTGAGTATTAATATGGAACATTGTGTGGGGATAAACCTTTTCTGCTTTGTTCTGGACAAAATCTCAGGTTGTTAGCCCGCTTTCTTCTACCACTTACTGTCAATGTTGCATATTAAACCCTATGCATTATTGTGAAGGCGTTGCTTTCCCAGAATTTGATGAAAGCATTGTTCATTCTCTTTTGTTTGGGCATGTGTTGTGATTGGTCACTTGCTATGAAAATATGGTGGAAGTGTTGGATTCACTTATTCGCTTGAAGTTACAATCTATCCATATGAAGCTCATGAGGTCAATAACAATGTTGCGAATTATTGTTAAGACATAAACTTTCCATGTTCTATTGTAATTACGAAAAGCACCTGTGTATAAGTCCTATGATGCTCGAATAAAGTATACGAACCAGAATGAAATAGGATGAGGAAGTTTGGTAAATTGTGCTTCGATTGAATTATGGTTATATACAAGGATTTGTTTTGGGGCACTTCATGGGACCCTGTGGGTTTTAAGAACTTTGTTGATGTTGATAGTATGGTTGTAGCCTTTCCACTCCAAGAATGTTGTTGTATTTCCTATGGCAATTATGATGTTGTTCATTTTCAACTCTGTTATATACATGAAGTATTGTTATTATGGTTATTTTTCAAAATCATGGGAATATTAAATTGGTAACTGTGTAATACAGTTTCTAAAGCAAGTGAGCAGTTTTGTGAAGCAAGCACTAGTTTTGGGTTGTTGTTTTGGAAATAGAGTATGGTTTAAACTTTACATTTTTAAACAGTAAGATATTTTGATTGCAATTTTACATCAGAGATGGTATGTTTGATATATCATTTGAACAGTATCCGTAGGAGTTCCCCCTCCATGATATCATTTTTCGCTAAATACACCCACTTCACGATCCCAATTTCACTTATTCGTTCCTTGTTCTATGATGTGTGTTTTGAAGAGGAGTTTGTGTGGAAATGAAAGGAAGTTGATATGGCAAGGGTTGAGGACTTATGTTCTGGATATGTTTAGATACACAGTTGATTGTTTTATTAATTGTTGGAACAATATTCATATATTCCTTCCCCTCCATGATATCATTTTTCGCTAAATACAATCCCTCCATATTTCCCATTAACCAAATCAATTCCATGTTCACGTGTCAATTAATAAATGACATGTTATAGATGGATTGCATGTGTCTCGTAAGTAAATTCTAGAGCCAACTTTTGATTTATGTGAGCAGAGTCTCATGTATGACTTATTATGAATTTCATGATTGGTTAATTTTTGCTACAGGATGAGTTTTTTCAGTAGAGGCAGCAATGGGCAGAGGTAACCGACAGCGAGGCCATAAAAGGCCTCGGTTTTCTATTCATTTCGATGTTGATCCACAAGAGTTGAACCAGTTGTTTCAAGCTAGGTTTTTTTAATTTGGTTGGCCATGGTATCTTGCATCCCCAACCTAACATACCCCCTTTTCAGCCTCCTCGAAATTTTCCTGGCATTCTCGTTCCTCCACATGTGTCTTTGCAGCCCGAAGTCCCCACTAATGACGGTTGGCAAGAAATTGTCCATCAGTCTGTCTCCCACCACCGTGGATGGCCCAATGTGTCCTTACCTTTACCACCACCAATTAACCCAAATGTTCAAATTTCTCCTGTTGTTCACTAGTACAATCCTCACATGCTAGCAAAAGGTTAAAAACTGTTATTCTGTAACCTGTGCATGACAAAGGAAAAGCAGCGGTTTCCCCCTCCAATTCATCCACGAAGTATTCTAAGTTTGTGTCTTCACGCTTCCACCTGAAATATGATTTCTCCCATGTGATCAACGAAATACAACCTAAAGAGTCTAAACAACCAAGGGTCACTCAAGGAAAGTCAGTTGGAGACAGCAGTGAGAAGAGGAAATATGCCTCGCAAAGCAGCAAATATGGATTTTAATTTTTTTTTATGATTTTCTGCAATGAAGACAATATTTGATCATTTTCAACTTTTGGGGACAACAAGCTTTATTTTAAATATTTTTGTGGATAAAATGGATATATTGCTTTGGGATATGTCCTTAGATTTTGTTGATATTTAAATATTCGATTTGAATAATATCAAGGGGAGCTACAAGGGTGTTACATGATCCAAACGATAAAATTTTGTATTTTATAATTGATGATTGGCAAAAAAAATGATGGGAGTCACAAGGGGTCCCACCTATTTAGTAATTATTAACTAGAACCTTATTTATATATTTTTATTAGTTATTTCTCCCTAAAATAATTAGTTAAGTTAATTTGACTTAACTAAAAAAGTAGTTGAACCACCTCAACTTATTGAGAAAAATAAAGGTCCAATGAGAAGAAGAGACAAGGGAGAATGGAAGGAGAAAGACGAGACAAAGATTTTATCTTTAGTTATATGAGATAGTTTTAGTTTTCATTCATTTTTGAGTTTACTTGAAAGCCTAATCCTCTTGTTGACAGCATGGACTTATTGAAGGCAGTAAGGTTCAAAACTAAATCATACTTTTCAGGCACTTGTTTTAGAGGTGTTGATTCATCCTTGATAGTTTGTGTATTCTTATATGTTTATGAATTAATTTTCATGGTTGATAAAGGATATCTTGCAGAGTCAAATGGCAACATTTTTGTGGCAAGCTGATCCAGATCATTAATTTTAGTTTTATTTTACTATCGAAGTCCTTTTGTATGGTGCCCATCGGAGATCTCTAAATCTGACTTTGGTCCATACCCTCGCAGGGGTTTGTAAATAGAAATATACTTTTGGCATCTCGTAATGAAATAAAATCAGATTATTGTTATGTATCATACATGTGTTTTCGTGACTTGGTTCCTTTTTCCACTGTTTGTCTCCATGTTTAATTTATTGTAAAAGTTGTATACATTCTTGGAGCCTTGTATAAATTTAATTTTTACATTGCAACAATTACAAATCATAAAATCAACCTTAATCCTTGTAATTAATACTTGCGGATTGAGTGAATATTTTGAGGCTATAAACCCTGGGTGACATTCCCAACTATCTTTCCCTAGCCAGGGAGGATCTGAAAATGATTGAGTAAGGTGTTCCATACCTTTTCCTCAACATTTATTTGGTGACCATACTGGGGAGCTCCTCCATATCTCTTTGGTTGATTGTATTCACGATTATCTTTGAATCTTTCTGGGTTTTTTTGAATACTCTTGACTGATTTTTCTCATGACAATACTTTCTACAAGGAAACCTAATATTGAACCCAGCCTTAAAGACCATAATAACATTGCCTCGACTTTATTCAATACTATCCTCGAAACTGCTAGTACGCAAGCCAAGCTTGAATTCTCTTGGGAAGTAGTTGAACAAGATATAAGTATCTGTGAATGCTAGGAAGCCAAGCAAAGGCATCTTAGAAACCAATAGTAAACTCCTTTTCCTTAGTCTTTAGTCTTCATTTTCATGTCCTCAAATCCTCGCATTTTTAGAAGAAGAAGAGGATTGTCCCCTAAAAGTACTCTTGTCATTGAAATAGGAAGGAGGAAAGCCATTTTGTTGACCCAAGAAAGCACTCTAAGGAGGACTTTGTCTAATTCTACTAGCTCCCCCTTTTCTCCATTACCCATCACTTTCAAAATGGCATATGTGAGTGGTGCTAGTGGTGTTGGAGGTGCTTCATCATCTCAACCTTTGGCCTCATCGGTAATTGGTATTCTATATAATCATCAAGTTCCTGTACAATCAGCTACCAACCCTGTTAAAGTTATAAGGAAGTATGAGCTTTTTCAGTTTGAGGAAGATGTTACGACCACCCCATGTTACCTGCTACTCGTCTGTTACCCAAATTTAAAGAGCATCTTCCTAAGTTGTCACGGAATAATATATTTTTCTACAAATGAACACCTAGTGGCATTTTCTAATGCTTGCCATAATATTGGGGCTAATGACAATGATACATGCATACGCTTATTTGTCAACTCCCTTGAAGGGAAAGAAACAATTGATTTCTTTGATCTCCTGCCAAAGATCCTTTCCACTTGGGAAGAGTTAGTTTATTGGTTCTGTTATCACATGAACTTGTCAGAGTCCTGTGGGTTTGTGGTTTCTACCTAAGTCTGTGTTTTGCCCTGTCTCTCTCCTTTTGTAGACCAAGTCTTAAATTTTCCCCCCTTCGGATTGTAAAATCGTTTTCGTTTACCCCCCTTGGTGTTTAAAGTGTCCCAGTCTTCCTATTTTCCCATCCCACAACCAGTTGTTTGAATCCTTTATCATGCAATCCACAGCCATGAACACAAAGCGCAACTTTCCTAACAGTCCATTTCGAGCTTTAAGCACAAGCAGAAAGCAGTTTTGATCTTTCAATGGAGAAGATCCATTAGGTGAATCGATCAATGATGTGCATTCTTTCATAAGGTCAAAAGTTGCGTGAAGTATAGCGCCAGAGCAAAATCCTGAAGTCAAAAGGTCGAGAAAAGATTTAATCTAGGTCGTGGATCTCATTAGGAGAGATCAACGGTGGAAAATAATTACGAGAATCAACAGCTCGAAATGTCATTAAAGTTGTTCATCAAAGGTATGAACTCCTGAAACCTAAAATTAGCGTGGGTCGTCCGATCCAGAGGGACGCGTGGCACCAGATCCGAGAATTCATGATTTTGCAAATCAGAGGTTTTAGCATGGAGCATGGCATAAGTTTGCAAAGAACGAAGTCACAAAGCGCCCAGGAATTAGGCCCATGGTCATAGCCTATGGTGATATGGAAAGCGGGGCAATAAAGAAGGGTAACCACCTATTGAGCGACTGGTGACTCGGGTTTTTGAGGAAGCAATCATGGTCATCAAATTCAAAGCAAGTCTGGGCATCGAGATATTTTGAATCAAGTGGAGTGAAGACTACCAAAAAATGAAATCTTGAAGCGCCTTTGGATATGAGCGTCAAGTTATGGCCCGAGGTCGCATGCAGGATGGAGCGATGGAGAGGAGTTGCGCCAAAGGTGGAAAGCGCTCATATTGGTCGCAGAAGAAGATCTGCAAGACCACAAGGCATCAAGATTGACTCGAAGAAGTCGTGGGCACCGCCTGGAACATTCATGGGTGTCAGGCCTCGTCCCGATCCCGATGAAGGTAGTTAATGGAAATAGCGGTGGAATTTGAGACCTTGTTTCACCCCATAAATGGAAAGCATACTGAGAATGGCCATCGGGGGAGATTGTCAATCTGAAGTTTCCCGAGGGACAGATTTTTCTGCAAAGAACATAACTAAGTCGGGCTCGCGTCTGACATAAGAAGGCCTACACAGGCTGACAAAGTAGGCGTCGACTGAAAACTTTGAATGCAGGGGTTCGATCACATTCTTCGTGGTTGCAACATTTTTAGTATATATAGGATGTTTTGATATTTTGTTATGGTCGAATGGTTGAACTAGGCTCCCTGCTATTGTAATATTTTGATGAAGAACACTAGTTATTTGGTTATGTCTTGATTTGAGACTTCTTGATTAATCTAAGTTAGCTTTCTTACTCCATATTATTTGCCTCTAATAGTAAGAGAATTCATGATTGACTGATTCACATGGATTGTTGTCGTTGTATTATGATGAATGTTTGATTATAATGTTGTTATGATTTCTTTCAGTTTCCTTGAAATTTGAATCCAAGAGGATCTTATGTTTAAGTTTTTCTTCCTTAGGCTGTTGGAAGCCCTGATGTTCACGGCAGACCTCTACACTTTTATCACCAAATTCTTCCTCCTACTCACCTTTACCCCAACTTACTGATTCAAGTTGATCCAAGACCTCAATTGCTTGCGCATACCAGTCCAGATTTTTGAGTTAGAACGTTATTTTCATTGAATCTTCTCCATTTGGCCTCTTAAAACTCATTTACATTTATTGTATAAACTGATGTGTATTGGGCTTACCTTCTATGCCATATAAGGGTGACTTCTAGTGCTAACCTTTCTGGTGTCGTTGTCGGGGAGGGAATTGAAGAATTTTCTCTGAGATAGAATGACAAAGAATCTTTAATTCTGAAGGTGCATCAGATATCAGTACCATTGAAGATTGCAGCTTGCACCTGACGACTGCACTATTTTGACTCCATTGTTTCAGTTGTGGATCCGAAAGGCAGAAACATGAGGTCTACTCCACAACTGCCTCTAGCCACACTTGAAGCTGACCCAGAGAAAATTATCAGAAAAGGAAAAACCATTTAGGAAGGTACTTCAACTATTGTACCAGGTGATCCTGGTAATCTTCTTAATCCCTATTTACAAACTTCAGTAGCTGCTTCTTATACTCATGTTATACCATTTGCTGGAGTTTCAAGAAATTTAAATTTTAGGAGTTTTCCTGTTGTTTTATCCCCTCCTATTCTTGGTTTGGAAGGAGAGAGTTTTGACACCCCTATCTACCCTAAAGTTGTGAAGTGGTTCAGACCCAGGACCTTAGAAGGATTTCCCACTCTAGGCTTTACCACTCCTCTCCCTATTAGAGTTGTTGCAGTTACAGAAGGGGAAACCTATGTTCCCTCTAGCCCCTCATCTTTATCTCCTAACGCTCAGCCTTTTCCTTTTTTCTTGCAGAAGCACAGCCCCAGTCTCACCTGTCCAAACTCTATCTCCTCCTGGTTCTCCTCCAGTTCACGTCCAAATGGCATGTGCTAATCGTCTTAGGAACAAGATGGATGAGATATTGGCTGCTAGATACACCCCTCTGGTTTTACCTCAGCCTATGAATGCTCTCCCAAACATGGACTACCTTAAGTACATTTCCAAGTTCACAGGGGAGGGAGACATGACTGCAGAAGAGCACCTTACATCCTTTTATAGATTTATGGAGATTCGGGTCATCGAAAATGAAGATGTGTGGATGAGAGTTTTTGTACAGAGCCTTGATGGTGATGCCAGGGATTGGTTTAAGGACTTGCCTCCTAGATCTATTGACGAGATTGTTGCTCTGGATGATTCATTCTTAAGACATTGGGGGAATAAAAAAGATCTCCTTTATTATATTACGGAATTCGGGGCACTTAAGAGAGAAGAGGGGGAATATGTTTCAGACTTCTCGAAAATATTTAATAAGATGTATAAAAAGATTCCCACTGAAATTAAACCTACAAAAACCTCTGCCAAGATGACTTATGCTAGTGCTTTTAACCCTGATTTTTGCCTCCTGTTGAGAGAGAGAAAAGCTACCTCCTTAGCTCATATGCAATATGCAGCCCTTGAAGTAGAACCCAATATATTGGCAACTGACAAGATTAGGAGTAAGGATGATAGAGACAGAAGAAAAGGTAGGTCTGAAACTTTGACTTCTAGTTCCTCTACTGCCCCCACTCAAATGGATGAAGTAACCAAGCTACTAAAATCACTTTTTGCTAAAGTGGAAAGGTTGGAATTGGACGGAAATCAGAGCTATAGGAATCCCCCAAATGTTGATAATAGGGGTAGTTTCAAAAGACCAACTAATGCCACTCACACCATCTAAAGAGATCAGATAAACAAGGACAGAAATGATCGGAAAATCTAAACTCCTCTCCAAAATAAATTGGTTACTAATGAAGACGAAGAGGAAGAATATATTGATCCAGAGATCCATTTCTTTGGAGATACTTCTTCGTCCCCTCATTTAACTCGGTCTGCATACGAAGAGGCCCTCATGAGTAATCAACTGAATGAGTTGAGCAAAGGAGAAAAGACCAGCAGTGATACAAATAGATATAACCTCTGATCCAAGAAGAAAGAAGGAAATCCTGACATTCCTGAGTGGCCTACTAGAGATAAGAAACCTGCTAGAGATATAGCAGACAACAACGAAGAAAGGAAAGCACAGAGCCCCCCACCAGTGGTCAAAAGTCCTATCCTAGAGGTGAAGGAGATTATGAAGCCTCCCTCCCCTTATAGCTTTGAGCATGAGATTCAAAAGATTAGAATCCATCTACCTCTCTAAGAGTTAATCAAGCATGAGGATTTCAAAAGGTGCCTATCAAAAACAATTCAGCCTGAACTTGCATCTCACTCCACGGACTCAATTAACCTCAAAGATGAAAGGACAATTGTCATATTAGGATCTTTGGTAGAGGATAGAGATGACTCCTCCTATCCCTTCTACACTTCATTGAACATCCATGATAAGGTGTTGCATAACTCCTTGATGGATTCAGGGGAATCTCACAATCCTATGCCTAAGATTGTCATGGAAGAGCTCGGGTTGGAGGTTACAAAATCCTACCACGACCTGTATTCCTTCAACTCCAGGAAGGTGAAGTGCCTTAGGGTTATCAAGGACCTAGTCGTTTCTTTGTTCCAGCTGCCAGTGATGAGCATGGTCACGGATATCATAGTGGTTGATGTTCCCCCTAAGTTCGAGATGCTCATGTCTAGATATTAGATAAAGAGACTGGGGGAACCTTGCAAATGGACATTTCATACGCCACCATTCTTATGTTCGGGGGTGAACAAAGGAGACTTTATAGGGAAGCGCAGCTCGCGTACATCATCAGTGATGAAGCAAACCCCACCAACCATCATATTTTTGCTTTTGACACTGATTTGGGATCCAACATATTGCAGCTCACTGATGCTCCTGAAAATCCTCTTGAAATTAAAAAGAAACCCATTACTTTTTGTGAAATCCCTCCTCCAACTACCTATGTTTGGAAGATGTTCTTTGACGGAGCCTCTTCTAAAGAAGGTGTTGGTGTTGGAGTGGTCATTGTTTCACCTTGTCAAGAAACTATACCTTTGTCCTACAAACTAGAATTTGAAACTACCAACAATGTGGCAGAGTATGAAGCTCTTGTTTTGGGTTTAAGGGCTACAAAAGACATGGGGATTGAAGAGCTATCAGTATTTGGGGATGCAGAACTAATTGTTCATTGGATCAACAATATTTAACAAGCCAAGCACCCTAGGCTTAAGACTTACATAAATGAAGTATGGGACCTAGTTGACAGTTTCTTGCTAGCTTTCAACATTTCATTTATTCCAAGAGAGGAGAATACCATGTATGATTCTTTGGTTGTCTTAGCAAGCCATTTTAGAGTCCCATTGCCACCCAAACTCAAATATGATGTAGGTGAAATATAGACCCTCTATACCTGACAATGTCCAGCATTGGATGGTGTTTGAGGATGATAATGAGATCAAAAAGTTTCTTGAGTCTATTGATGAGTTCTTTGCTTTACATATTGATCAGGATCATGATTATGAAAGTAACCCTCATGCTGATGTATTTTTAAATAAAATTGCCAATCACCATATTGTTCAGCTGCCTAGCAACCATATTCCAAAGGGACTAGTTCCTTTAGAAAGGTTGTTTGATGGGAATGATGTGGCAGTAAAGTTTAAAGGTTCAACTGATGATGTCGACGTAACTGAGTACAATATTGGTACAAAAGAGGATCCCAAATTTGTCAAGTTGTCAAGTAGCTTGTCAAGAGAGCAAAGGGCTGAATATGTTGAACTGTTAAAAGATTTTGTTGATGTGTTTGCCTGGACATATGAATATCTCAGAACATACGACACAAGTATCATTGAGCACAAGATCCCATTGAAGCAAGAGTCAAAGCCATTTAGGCAGAAGTTGAGACAAATAAATCCTATGTTGCTGCCCATTATGGAGAAAGAGGTAAAAAAGCTTCTGGATGCCCAGATTATCATTCCTTTGAGGTATTCTGAATGGGTGGAAAACTTGGTCCTAGTGAGAAAGAAGAATGGAGAAATAAAACTATGTGTCGATTTCCAAAATTTGAATAGAAGTTCTAAAAAGGACAACTACCCCTTACCAAAGATGGACCACATATTACAGAGGGTGATAGGTGCATCTAGGATGTCTATGATTGATGGCTTTTCTGGCTACAATCAGGTCTTTGTCTTGCTTGAAGATAGAGAGAAGACAACCTTTACCACTCCTTGGGGTACATTCATGTATGCTAAGATTCCCTTTGGGTTGATGAACACAAAAGTGACCTTTCAGTGAGCCATGAACATAGCCTTTATTGGAGAGAAGGACAAGTTTGTGGTCATTTATTTGGATGACATAACAGTGTTCTCACAATCTGATAAAGAACATTATGGTCATTTGAAAAGGGTCTTATGTAACACATTATTTTCGTCATCCCTATGACCGTTAATGATGTAAACCTATATGTTTCCTTTAGAAGGGTCGGTGGCTTGAATTCCTGAAGAAAGAAGGGAGAAGAAATTTGTCTGAGAGAAGAAGTTGTAGTTTCCTTTGTAAAAACCCTATCAAGGAAGATCGTCGCAGGCTGCACTATATGCAGAGTGAGACGATGCCTGATCACTGCACCCTGCTCTAAAGCTATACTACGATGTCGTCGTAGGCTGCACTATAGCTAGGGTGCGACGATTTTTGTACGTGGGAAAAATGGGCATCTTCTCGATGCTTCTAGAAGGAGAAGCTTCGGTGGTGAGGTGGCCTCCGAATGGTTTGGATCTTACTCACTTTCATGATTTAGCGGGATCATCCTAACCTCCTCACCTTATCCTCTTCAGCTTATAAAAGGAGAGGAGCTATCATGGAGAAAGTTAGCTTGATGAGGGTTTGAATTATCTCGTAGCTTGGTTTTGGTAGCTTGGATTCTTTAGAGCTTGTATATTTGCTTTGAGCTTTGCTTTGTCAAGATAGATTGTGAGTAGCTATCAGATCTACAGTCTTAGAATATGTGAATTAGAAGTGTGTGGGAAGCAAGGAACTGTTGGAAGGAACCTGACAACATCAAGGCATCTGGTTGTATCTTTATTCCACATTCTTTAATACCAATATACTTTTCTTTCCTATATGAATGTTATTTCTTCATATTGTATGATWMCTTGATCACGTACATAGTTCCATATCAAATAGACTCTGTTATTCTTATCTTCGTTGGCTTGTGTTCTTTTGCAGATATTTCTCCATAAGCCTTGTGACGGAGCTTGGATTGCATTAGCGAAGTCGGATCTTCGATATTTAAAAGGTATGTTCTAGATCCATTTCTCATTTGATAATTGAAATCTAAGGAAAGAGTAGTGTGTTGTCTTGTTTTGTTCTAGTTTCGTAGTGAAGCTAGGGGGATTGATTTGTGTCTGCACTTAACAATTAGCCTGATAAAAAAATTGGCAACCATACTGGGGAACAATGTTTCCTASTTTGTCTTGCTTTCTTGATTTGATTGCTTGGGTTCTATTTTCTGAATCACTGGGAGATCCAACTTGACTCTCTGACTATTAAACTTCACTGGAAAAACCTTCATGCTTTTTATTTTTTCCATTTTCATTTGATCGCCGCACTTTGCTTTGGGGGACAGTGTGACAATCTAGGATCGATGCACACTACCTTTCTGACACAGTGCAGTGTTGGCCCTTGACCAAGTTTTGAGGATCCTTGGTCATGTTTGACCTATTTTGGGACTTCAACAAGCTGTCGAAGGTGGAGCGCAAGTCGAAGCGGAGATCATGGGATCTCGGCCCCTTGGTTTAGGGCTTTTTGGGTTTTGGGCTTATGTAACGGGTATGGGGATGTCGACCCATGGGTTTACCCATGTTTAGGCCATTTTGTAATGTATAAATAGAAGTCTAGGTGATGTAAGAAAGGGAAGAAAAGGGAGGCTTGGTACCTAGCCAAAGTGCCGAGTGCAAATTGTAAATGCTTTGTGCATGCTATGTTGAGAACTTGCAGAGCTAAGTGCAAGTGACTGTGTAAAGGCTTTGTGTTGTAGTCTAGATCAAGGAAGGAGGATCTAGGGAAGTGCGCACAGATCTCTTGTCCTATGCGGAGTAGGATCTTATGGCTCTATGCATGTAGAAGATTGACTGAAGATAATAAAGAGAAGAAGAGTTGGTGGATGTAGCCCCAGGCTGGGGGTGAACCACGTACATCTTATGTTATGGTTGCTTTATGCATTCTGATTGTTTATTCTTTGTATGGTTAATGCTTAGTGCACTGATGTATGCTTAGATGAATTTGTTGTGATAAGATTAGTGTTGAATAGTATGAAGGAATGCTAGATCTGATCTGTGTCGATATGCTTAGTCCTTGAATATACTAGATCTGCGTGAATATTGCGTTGATCTATTGTTAGGGTTTATTTGCGCTATAAACAAAGGTTGAATACTAATGATATATAATTGTTAAGTGCTCTGTTAAGGTGTTACAATCACAGATCTATGTCCCAACTAAGGTTGCAGACATATGAGTCCTGCAACCACCCCTGCCTCTACCTCAGGTGAGACTTCATCTGCTTTGCAGGTGTTGTCGAAAGGGTCGCTAGTTAAGGTTTTGTTGGTGCGTTGTTGAAGCGTTGAACCCTGGGTCTCCCCCTGTGCCAACAAATGGTTTTGTTGTTGGAACCTGAAACTGTGATTGTTGGGAACTGGAGAAAAGAGAAAGCTCTGTACGTAGATCTGTTGCTCAACTTGCGAAGCTCTGTGCTAAGAAAGGAGGCAGATCTGAAGAAAAGAGGTAAGATCTGAACGCCTTGTGCTCTGATAGAGGTAAGAATAGTGAAAATTTTTAAGATTTGAAAGCTTTGTGCTCTGAGAAAAGAAAGATAAGTGGAAATTTTTGTTTCAAAAGTATGAATTTAGGTATATTTGATAAATTTTATCTTAGCTTGAAAAGTAGGGCACAATTAGAAGAAACAAGATTTGATATGAATAGATCTTATGGAAATAATGAAAGGTATGTTATTCATATGCATAGAAAGAATGTTTGGAGTAACAAATGGATGCAGGATCCTAGAAAGAATTTTTTGCGGGTTAGTTACTGTGATCCTAGTGCACAGTACAGGAAAGGTTGGGGATCATTTAAATGAAAAAGAGGATTAATTCTTTGTTACAGTTGCAGAAGATCGGGACATCTTGCTAAGGAATGCTCTGATAGAAGACCTAGTTGTCTTTGTGGTAAATCTATGGACCACGAAGTTTTGGATTGCCCTAGAATGATTGCTAAGGTTGAAAGAATGAATATAAGACATGAAAACCCTGAGGAAGATCAAGAAACTAAGACCATTGCAGAACCCCGGAAAGAATAAGAGACCGTATTACTACGAATGAAAGAAACCCTGAATGATCACAGAAATGTCAACTTATCAGAGATCTTCAAAGAAAAAGAGTGCATAGAAACAAGAATAGGAAACTTTGAAGTTAACTGTGTTGTGGATGAGGAAACACAGGTGAATATCATGATAGAAAGAACCTGGGAAATTTTAGGAAAGCCTGATATGATTCCTTCATTAGGAGGGATAGGATTATTTAGAGGAAAGCTGATAACCCAAAGTGGAAGACTCACTTAGATATCTATGAGTGCTCATGGAACTTCGACAGAGGAAGATTTTGAGGTTGTTAAATTTATTGAGAACAACACCCCATTTGATATGTTACTAGGAAAAACCTGGATTGAGAAGGATCATGCCAGAAGAAAATAAGAGGAAGTCTTAGAACAAAAGAAGCAAGAATTAAAATATTTTGTGACTAGGAGGATAGCGCACTTGATTGAAGAACAAAAGAATAGATAAAAATTGTTTAGAACCAGAAACTTGGATGTCAAAGCTGAAAGAACACAAGAAGACTCACAAAAGAGTGGATTGCCCTTGAATCCCATGAAAGAATATCAACAACGCAAAGTTACTATGCCAAAAGGAGATAAGAATTAGAATGGAAAGAGGAATACCGAGATGAAGATCACAGGGAAGAAGGCTAGAAAACTCAGTAAGAAGAGAGCAAAGATAGAAAAGTTGCAGAAGGTCCCAGAAGGGAATTCACAGAAGGAAGGCTTGAAAAACTGGAACTTCATCGAGATATCAGAATAGTGCAACACGACACTTCGCCATGGTGAAGCGATATGGCCGTTGGAAGCATTATAATCGTCCGATCGACGCCCCAAACGGTTAGAACAACAATTATGACCAGAAAGCTCATCATCAAACCGTTGGGACCGCACTGCAACGGACATAACTGCATTGATGAAGGCTTCTCACCCATTGGAGAGATCTGTTACCTCTTTGTCTACTTAGTCCATTGATTGTTGAACCGAGAACACTTTTGTGAATTGTATCCGCACCAACGAGAGAACTCATTGCTACCGTGTTTTGTTTACTGAGATTTCACCACCTGTTCTATTGCATTGAGCATTCATTAATCGACCTGAGTTATCCAATCGAGAGTGTGTATGTCGGACAAACTCAGCGCAACTGGAAAGTGTGTAGAAGAAGACTTAATCGATCTAATGGCCGAAAAAGTAATGTCCGTAGGGATTCAAGCTTCATCAACGAGAGTATTGCAAGCCTCCCCATCGACTACTCGCAGATCCGGACCATCCCGAGATGCAGTCGAGAAAAGAACCAAGCATCAAGTGGCGAATGCAAAGTTAATCTTGACTATCCTGCCCGATTACATCCTGCCTTTAGCTGGCGTGGTGAGTGGTGACAGTGTCCCCATAGACTTTGATTACACCCTAGTTACTCTGTATCTCCTGAAGGGGATATGTGCAGTTAGAACACAGTAGGATAAGATCGTGACATTAAAATTCAACAACTTCAACCTAGGGGACCGCAAGAACCACATTATGCTCACCCCTCATAGGTACTTGACTAGGACGAAGGGGAAGAATACGAGGATAATCCCCCAACCATGGACTATGAACCTCGCGCAGTCCACCATCTTGAATGTGATGAAGATTCTACATTTTGGAAGGCACCGGGAGGTTAATGCGTGTGTTAAGCTCCTGCTATCGTGATACCATGGTGGCTATCTATGGCTAGACAAGCGCATCATAGTCGATCCGACGTTGATTCATAGGATCACCAGATTGAGCATGTAGGGACCAGACCCACAAGACTTCTACCCAGGGAAGACTTATATAGAGGATTAAGGATACCTATGGCGATGTAGAAAAGGGGATGTGAGGCTACAAGGTAGCCTCCATCCAGAATGGCATAGTGCCCCTATCCTGCCAGTTGATCGTAGGAAAGCTAGTGAGAAAGAACAGACCTGCGTAGGTCACAGGGTTCGTTGTTAAGCTCACCGGAAAATGTGTAGAAGGACTCCAAATGAACTGGGTGAAGTACTTAGTCAATCAGCTAGAATTGGATTGCCACGAAGCTCGGGATCAGGGCGATGAGTTCCATTTCAGCTGGTTGTTGATCCTCATAGCATTTACTTCTTGGGAGATGCCAGAAGGTGTGACCTTCCCGGACATTGAGCCATTCAAGCCACTCGCTGTGAAGTTCACCACGCTCTGGTACTCAAGCAATATGGGGAAACAATGGCATTCAAATGCGGTATTCCACACATACTATCTTGAGTTAAAGATGGATATTAGGGTTGTCCCTCATATGACGTCGAACACCATGCACCGGTTTAGACCCCTCATGAAGTTTTGTAATGATAGAGACTTTATTTATATCACTGTGTGCGCAAACGAGCATAAAGAAGAGCTTCAGTCATACTATAAACTCACAGAGGAGGACCTCAAAGAGATAACTAAGGATTGGTCTGCATAGCTCCTTATCCCTGCTGACCCCACATAAATGTCTGAACCCAAACTAATTGGCAGCTCAGAGGCCACTCACGAAGAGCATGACACCCCTAGAACTAGCAGAAGGAAAAAGATAGAAGAGGTACAGAACCTCAGAAGTGCATCAGACGAAATTGCTTCAGAATCACCTAGACGAGGAGATAATGACGAAGTAGATAAAGAAGAGACCAATTGCAAAGAAGATCAGTAGAAGCAAGGTGAAGTAACACTGCCTAGGGATCCTATTGATGAGGTTGATCCCTCTAAGAAAAGAAAGGTTCCCCCCATGAAACCTACCTCGTGGAAGAAATCCAGAGCTAGTAAGACTAAGCTGCAAACTGTGCTCATGCTCGATGACTTCGACTTCATCATCGCAGTCGTATCAGACGCTTCGCAAGATATTATGTAGAACACAGAAGCCAAGCAAGCAACCATGTATGAAAAAATTAAGACAGAACTAAGAGGGGTACAACATGCCCTTCACTCTAGCCGCGCAGTGTCCACTGCGCCCCCGCCATCAAAAGAACCAGAGTTGGTAGATGAGCCTGCCCAACTCCGTAGAATAGTTGATGTGACCGAAGCTTGCCTTTGTCAAGCACAAGAAGAGAAAGAATGGGCCATGGTGGCCCTGAAGATGACACAACAGGAAATGGTAGAGAAATGTCGAGTTACACAGTAGGAGAAGGATGACCTCCACATCAAGTTTGAAGAGGAGAGAGCACAGGTCAAGCAAGAGAAAGAGCAAATGCTCACAGAGCAGCTCGGAATCAAAGAAGTAGTTAGCCGAGCACTTCGATCTATGACAGGCTTAGAGCAAAAGGTGGAAGAACTAGTGGAGTATCAAGTAGCGCAGCTTGCGAAAGCTATCCAACAACTTCAATAGAGAATCGCAAACCTAGAGCTACAAACAGTGCCAAGAACCCCGCAGGACGTGCGAGACCAAAGAGAAACCACTGCCCGGAGCGCAATTGAGAGGATCAAAGCACTCGCTCTGGAATGTAAACAACTTAGTAGTAGAAGTGCACACACCTACGAGCAACTTAGTGAAGACCCTGAACTAAAGGCACTGGAGTCACAACTCCATGAGGCAGTGTAGCAAGCAGCGACAGTACAGGCGCAGTTGAAGCTCCTGTCAGCAGTTGAAAGGATGAAGTGATCCCTAGAACAACGCACTGCTCAAAAGCACGCCCACACCATACATAGCAAAGTCATGGAAGTGACTTAGAGGCTCCAACCAGTCCAGGATGAAGCGTGCCAACTGTTTGAGGAGATTGAAGGCCGAGGAGCAGAGCTAGAACAAGTAGTCACTACAGTTGAACAATGCTTAGAGGGACCTGTCAACGAAGCAGTTATCCAAGAGTTTATCGAGCAGGAGGCCTTGGCGCATCAACAGATCGAAGCAGCTCGAGCCAAGCTCGATGCCATTGAAGCAGAGCTACCGAGACCAAAGTGACTCGGGATGAGTCACAGGTGAGTGTTGGGGGCTTGTTGGCCCTTGACCAAGTTTTTAGGATCCTTGGTCATGTTTGACCTATTTTGGGACTTCGACAGGCTGTCAAAGGCGGAGTGCAAGTCGAAGTGGAGATCGCAGGATCTCGACCCCTTGTTTAGGGATTTTTGGGTTTTGGGCTTATGTAACGGGTATGGGGATGTCGGCCCATGGGTTTACCCATGTTTAGGCCCTTTTTGTAATGTATAAATAGAAGTCTAGGTGATGTAAGNCACATTATGCTCACCCCTCATAGGTACTTGACTAGGATGAAGGGGAAGAATACGAGGATAATCCCCCAACCATGGACTATGAACCTCGCGCAGTCCACCATCTTGAATGTGATGAAGATTCTAAATTTTGGAAGGCATCGGGAGGTTAATGCGTGTGTTAAGCTCCTACTATCGTGATACCATGGTGGCTATCTATGGCTAGACAAGCGCATCACAGTCGATCCGACGTTGATCCATAGGATCACCAGATTGAGCATGTAGGGACCAGACCCACAAGACTTCTACCCAAGGAAGACTTATATAGAGGATTAAGGATACCTATGGCGATGTAGAAAAGGGGATGTGAGGCTACAAGGTAGCCTCCATCCAGAATGGCATAGTGCCCCTGTCCTGCCAGCTGATCGTAGGAAAGCTAGTGAGAAAGAACAGACCTATGTAGGTCACAGGGTTCGTTGTTAAGCTCACCGGAAAATGTGTAGAAGGACTCCAAATGAATTGGGTGAAGTACTTAGTCAATCAGCTAGAATTGGATTGCCACGAAGCTCGGGATCAGAGCTATGAGTTCCATTTCAGCTGGTTGTTGATCCTCATAGCATTTACTTCTTGGGAGATGCCAGAAGGTGCGACCTTCCCGGACATTGAGCCATTCAAGCCACTCGCTGTGAAGTTCACCACGCTCTGGTACTCGAGCAATATGGGGAAACAATGGCATTCAAATGCGGTATTCCACACATACTATCTTGAGTTAAAGATGGCTATTAGGGTTGTCCCTCATATGACGTCGAACACCATGCACCGGTTTAGACCCCTCATGAAGTTTTGTAATGATAGAGACTTTATTTATATCATTGTGTGCGCAAACGAGCATAAAGAAGAGCTTCAGTCATACTATAAACTCACAGAGGAGGACCTCAAAAAGATAACTAAGGATTGGTCTGCATAGCTCCTTATCCCTGCTGACCCCACATAAATGTCTGAACCCAAACTAATTGGCAGCTCAGAGGCCACTCACGAAAGAGCATGACACCCCTAGAACCAGCAGAAGGAAAAAGATAGAAGAGGTACAAAACCTCAGAAGTGCATCAGACGAAATTGCTTCAGAATCACCTAGACGAGGAGATAATGACGAAGTAGATAAAGAAGAGACCAATTGCAAAGAAGATCAGTAGAAGCAAGGTGAAGTAACACTGCCTAGGGATCCTATTGATGAGGTTGATCCCTCTAAGAAAAGAAAGGTTCCCCCCATGAAACCTACCTCGTGGAAGAAATCCAGAGCTAGTAAGACTAAGCTGCAAACTGTGCTCATGCTCGATGACTTCGACTTCATCATCGCAGTCGTATCAGACGCTTCGCAAGATATTATGTAGAACACAGAAGCCAAGCAAGCAACCATGTATGAAAAAATTAAGACAGAACTAAGAGGGGTACAACATGCCCTTCACTCTAGCCGCGCAGTGTCCACTGCGCCCCCGCCATCAAAAGAACCAGAGTTGGTAGATGAGCCTGCCCAACTCCGTAGAATAGTTGATGTGACCGAAGCTTGCCTTTGTCAAGCACAAGAAGAGAAAGAATGGGCCATGGTGGCCCTGAAGATGACACAACAGGAAATGGTAGAGAAATGTCGAGTTACACAGTAGGAGAAGGATGACCTCCACATCAAGTTTGAAGAGGAGAGAGCACAGGTCAAGCAAGAGAAAGAGCAAATGCTCACAGAGCAGCTCGGAATCAAAGAAGTAGTTAGCCGAGCACTTCGATCTATGACAGGCTTAGAGCAAAAGGTGGAAGAACTAGTGGAGTATCAAGTAGCGCAGCTTGCGAAAGCTATCCAACAACTTCAATAGAGAATCGCAAACCTAGAGCTACAAACAGTGCCAAGAACCCCGCAGGACGTGCGAGACCAAAGAGAAACCACTGCCCGGAGCGCAATTGAGAGGATCAAAGCACTCGCTCTGGAATGTAAACAACTTAGTAGTAGAAGTGCACACACCTACGAGCAACTTAGTGAAGACCCTGAACTAAAGGCACTGGAGTCACAACTCCATGAGGCAGTGTAGCAAGCAGCGACAGTACAGGCGCAGTTGAAGCTCCTGTCAGCAGTTGAAAGGATGAAGTGATCCCTAGAACAACGCACTGCTCAAAAGCACGCCCACACCATACATAGCAAAGTCATGGAAGTGACTTAGAGGCTCCAACCAGTCCAGGATGAAGCGTGCCAACTGTTTGAGGAGATTGAAGGCCGAGGAGCAGAGCTAGAACAAGTAGTCACTACAGTTGAACAATGCTTAGAGGGACCTGTCAACGAAGCAGTTATCCAAGAGTTTATCGAGCAGGAGGCCTTGGCGCATCAACAGATCGAAGCAGCTCGAGCCAAGCTCGATGCCATTGAAGCAGAGCTACCGAGACCAAAGTGACTCGGGATGAGTCACAGGTGAGTGTTGGGGGCTTGTTGGCCCTTGACCAAGTTTTTAGGATCCTTGGTCATGTTTGACCTATTTTGGGACTTCGACAGGCTGTCAAAGGCGGAGTGCAAGTCGAAGTGGAGATCGCAGGATCTCGACCCCTTGTTTAGGGATTTTTGGGTTTTGGGCTTATGTAACGGGTATGGGGATGTCGGCCCATGGGTTTACCCATGTTTAGGCCCTTTTTGTAATGTATAAATAGAAGTCTAGGTGATGTAAG
>JZKD02S1675908.1:81665-99983 GCA_000966675.3 Picea glauca
AAATATTTGGGGGTCCATTTCATCAACAATTGTTCAGAAAATCCACAAGTTGAGTTGTCTAATGAAGGTTCTCAAGTCAACCCTCCATTGGCAGGATGTAATTGGTACAAGGACATTATATTTTTCCTACAGAAGTTGCAGCCTTGTGATGGTATGGAAAAGAACAAGGTGAGCGCTTTGAAGCTCAAATCAATTAAATGTTGTCTTATTGATCAAGTTTTATATTGGAAATACCCTTAAGGAGTGTTTTTGAGATGTCTAGACCTACAAGAAGCCCAAAAGACTATGTATGATTTTCATGACAGTTTATGTGGGGGGCATCACTTCTGGAGAACCAGAGCCTACAAGATTCTCAGGGATGGGTATTTTTGGCCTAGTCTCTTCACTGATGTCTGTGCAAATATCAGGTCTTGTGTCAAGTGTCAGAAATTCTCTGGAAGCAACAACTCAAGTCTTTGCCATTGAAACCTGTGGGGCCTAGATTTTGCTGAGGAAATTCATCCAGCTTCAAGTGGTTAGCATAGATGGATCTTGACTGCCACAGACTACTTTACTAAATGGATAGAAGCCATCCCCACAAGAAATGCTTCCCACAGGGTAATCATTGGTTTTCTTGAGGATATTATAGCAAGATTTGGTTGTCCAAATAGAATTGTCACTGATAATACTGCATATTTCAAGGCTAAACCATTGATTAATTTTTGTGAACAGTTTAGAATCACATTGATTCACTCTACTCCTTACTACCCCCGAGGGAATGGACTGGCAGAGTCCTCTAACAAGAGCCTTAATAAGATCATCAAAAGATTGTTAGAGGACAACAAGAAGGCCTGGGATTCAAAGCTTAAATTTGCTTTATGGGCTGACAGAGTGACAACAAAGTGATCTCTTGGTGTCTCTCCTTTCCAGCTGGTGTATGGAGTTGAGGCCATATTTCCCTCTCAACTCGCCTTACCTGTGGAAAAAATCTTCTAGGACTATCAAGGAGAACCAGATAATATGATCAGAAGAATATAGCAGCTGGAAGAAGTGCAACAGATGAGGGATCAACTACTGGACAAAGCCCATGACCATCAACAGAAGATCAAGCAAACTTTTGACAGAAAAGTAAGGAAAGAGGATTTCTAGTTGGGAGATCTATTACTCAAGTGGGATGCACCTAAACAAGATAAAGGCAAGCATGGTAAATTTGAGGCCTTATGGATTGGCCCCTTCAATTTTTCCGAGGTTTTTTCAAATAACACTTACCAGTTGCAGGATTTGGAGGATGCTGAAGTTTTTGATAGCCCTGTAAATGGGCATTTTCTGAAGAAGTTTTTTACTTAAGCCATGAGTGGCTTCCCATGTCATTGTAAATATCATTTTTGTTTTGTTTTCGGTTTTTATAAGTGACTCCATAACCCAACAGCTAAGGCACTGGAACTACTTGTTCTTAGAAGCTCACAGGGAGCATGTCATCCCCTATGGAGCCAAATGTTATCACATGAACTTATCACAGTCCCGTGGGTTTGTGGTTTCTACCGAAGTCTGTGTTTTGCCTTGTCTCTCTCCTTTCACTGACCAAGTCTTAAATTTTCCCCCTTCGGCTTGTAAAATCGTTTTTATTTTCCCTCCTCTGTGTTTAAAGTGCCCCAGTCTCTCTGTTTTCCCAGCCCACAGCCAATCATCTGAATCCTCGATCATGCAGGCCGCAAAAAATGAACACAAAGCGCAGCTTTCCTAACAGTCCATTTTTGGCTTGAAGCAGAAGTAGAAGGCAGTTTTAATCTTTCCACGACGGAGATCCATCAGGCGAATCGATCGACGACGTACGTTCTTTCGGAAGGTCAAAAGTTACACGAAGTATAGCGCCAGAGCAAAATCCCGAAGTCAAAAGGTCAAGCAAAGATTTAATCTAGGTTGTAGATCTCATTAGGAGAGATCAACGGTGGAAAATAATCGCGGGAATCGAGAGTTCGAAATGTCGTTAAAATTTTTCGTCAAAAGTCTGAACTCCCGAAACCCAAAATTAGCATGGGTCGTCTGATCCAAAGGGATGCATGGCACCCGATCTGAGAATTTGTGGTTTAGTGAATCGAAGGTTTTAGCATGGAGCACGTCGTAAGTTTGCGAAGCACGAAGTCACAAAGCACCCAGGAATTGGGCCCATGGTCATAGCCCATGGTCATATGGAAAGTGGGGCCATAAAGAAGGGTAAGTGCCTATTGAGCAGCTGGCGACTGGGGTTTTCGAGGAAGCAATCGTGGCCATCAAATTCAAAGCAAGTCCGATCGTTGATCTGAATAAGGCCATTTCGCAAGTTCAGGCATCGAGATATTTGGAATCAAGTGGAGTGAAAACTCCCGAAAAATGAAATACAGGACCGCCTTTGGATATGAGCGCCAAGTTATGGCTCGAGGTTACATGCAGGATGGAGCGATGGAGAGGATTTGCGCCAAAGGTGGAAAGCGCCCATATTGGTCACAGAAGAAGATCTGCATGGCGTCGAGGTGTCAGGATTGACTCGAAGAAGTCATGGACACTACCTAGAACATTCATGGGTATCAGGACTCGTCCCGATCTCGATGAAGGTAGTTAATAGAAATAGGGGCAGCAGTTGAGACCTCGTCTCACCCCATAAATGGAAAGCATATTGAGAATGGTCGTGGGGGGAGATTGTTAATCTGAAGTTTTCCGAGGGACATATTTTCATATAAAGCACATAACTAAGTCAGGCTCGCATCTAACATAAGAAGGCTTGCACAGGCTGACAGAGTAGGCGCTGACTGGAAACTTTGAATGCAGGGGTCCGATCACATTCCTGGTGTTTGCAACTTTTTTAGTATATATAGGTAGTTTTGATATTTTGTTATGGTCAAATGGTTGAGCTAGGCTCCCTGCTATTGTAATATTTTGATGAAGAACACTGGTTCTTTGGTTATGTCTTGATTTAAGACTTCTTGATTAATCTAAGTCAACTTTCTTACTCCATCTTATTTGCCTCTGATACTGAGAGAGTTCATGATTGACCGATTCACATGGATTGTTGTGATTGTATTATGATGAATGTTTGATTATAATGTTGTTATGATTTCTTTCAGTTTCCTTGAAATTTGAATCCAAGAGGATCTTGTGTTTAAGTTTTTCTTCCTTAGGTTGTTGGAAGGCCTGATGTTCACAACAGACCTCTACAATTTTCTCACCAAAGTCTTCCTCCTGCTCACCTTTACTCCAACTTACTGACTAAATTTGATCCAAGACCTCAATTGCTTGCGCATACCAATCCAGATTTCTGAGTTTGAACGTTATTTTCATTAAGTCTTCTCCATTTGGACTCTTAAAACTCATTTACATTTACTGTATAAACTGATGGGTACTGGGATTACCTTCTATGCAATTTGAGGGTGAATTCTAGTGCTAATAGGTTAAAGTCCACTTATGGACAATCCAAGAGCCCAACCGAATAGTTAAGGGAATATAACTATATTTCTTACAAAGATGGTGAGATTATTAAGTCCTTTAATCTTCACTTCACCAAATTGTACAATCAGGTCCCTGAACTAATCCACCCCCAAAACCAATCTGCTTTCATGCATTGCTATAATGTGCTTCCCTCTCCTTATCATTATAGGCTTGAAGAAAAGGCTATTGACAATCTTGGCTCCACTCTCCACACTTTCCTGGAGTACGAAGAACAACTTGAAAGAACAGGTCTCCCTAAAGGAGACTCAGTCAAACAAACATATATGTCTTCCCTCCTACAACTTGTACAAGATATGAACAACAGAATGATAACCTATGAACGAAAGGGGAATGTTCCCTCGTTTACTCCTGTGGCATCTTCTTCTTCCGCAACACCTTTTAGGAATACAAATGAAAACAATTTTTAGCCCAAGGCTATTAAGTATTGCAGTTGGTGTAACTTCTGCGAAGAAAAACATGAAGAAAGCACTTGTAAAGTTAAGAAGAGTGTCAGAGATAAAATCTTTGCCAAGAAACCCGAAACCACTATCATTGTTTTAGATTGGGCAGAACCGGAAGATGTCATGATTATATACTAGGAACAAATATTATGCTCCTAAAGGAAAATACGACCCTCCTTGCGCTTCTTCTATTCCAGCCTCATCTTCACAAGGTACTAATGTACAAACTGTCAAATTTCCCAAGAGTCAAGGAGTTCCTTCCCCTCTTACCTCTTCCAAGTATAACATCCTTAACCAACTGGATAATATCAAGGTCGATGCTACTCTTTTGGACATGGTTGTCGTCCCTAAACAACAAAAGCATATTAGGAATTTTATGGAAGGAAAAGCTTCCACCGTAGCCAATCTTTCTGAAGAGGTAAAAGAAGAGGATCCCACTGTAAATAAGATAGGTGTAAATAATTTTAGGCACCCTGTAAAAAACCCTCCATTTTTCATTTCTGTAAAAATTATGCATAACATATCCCATTGTTGCCTAATTGATGGCGGTTTAGGCCAAAGCGTTATGTTAAAAATCATTATGGAAGAGCTAGGCTTATCATGTACTAATGAAAATTCTAGAAGCACGCTCTCCTATAACAATCTGCATCAGTCAACAATATGTGAAATTAAAGATGTAACTTTAGTTCTATGTGCACATCCTGAAATAAGGACAACCCTTTGCATCCAAATGATCGACATGCCAGTAAACAACTATTCTATTATCCTAGGAAGAGACTGGAAATCCCTAACAAGTTATATCTTTTGCTTGATGGGACACACTTATTCGTTCCCCTGAATAGAAAGAATATCATAGTCCTAAGAGAATAAATAATTTCACCATACATAGAGAGTATTCCTTAACCGAATGTAAATTATCTCAAGGAAGACTTAGGGGTGTACTCTATCTTCGTTGATGAGGGTGATACAACTTTAGAACAATTTGATTTAGAAGACGATATGTGGCACATGCATTTCGATGGTTCATGCTCAAACAAAGGTAATGGAGTTGGCATTATCTTGTACTCACCTACAAGTAAAATCCATAACTTTTCTTACAGGTTGGAGTTTGCCTGCACGAACAATGTCACTGAGTTTGAAGTGTTACTGTTAGGCATTGATAATGCCTATAACCTTGGTTGCGGTCACTTTACAGTTTTTGGTGACTCTGAACTTGTTGTGAACCTTGTGCGTAAAATCTATTCTCCTAGCAATAAGTTGATGAAATGTTATACCCAAGTTGTTTGGGCGCTTATCTCGAACTTGTTATCTTTTAACATCACTCATGTTAAGAGGAAACTTAATTCAATGGTTGATAGGCTAGTTGTATTTGTGACATCCCCTACTCGACAACTTCTACCTCAAAGGCATGCTTGTACTTTTAAATCTTTATATCGTCCTCACATTCCAGATAATGTAGAATCATGGCAGGTTTTCCCTAATGATGAAGACATCTGTGCTTTCATACAAAATGAACCTTTTAAGCCTAAGGAAATCATATCTATGGAAGATGACAAATTTCCAAAAGGCTTCACTCCTCTCGAAAGTTCATTTTCGTCGAGTGATGCGAGCAACAAAGAAACATGTAAGGAAGAGGAGTCAGAAAGGAAAGTGGGTGATACCATTTCCTTGAACCTTGGGACCTCTGAATCTCCAAAGATGGTTAAACTAGGTGCCCAATGTTCCGACGAAGAAAAGGCAAAACTCACATAACTATTACGTGAATTTCAAGATGTTTTTGCATGGTCATATGAGGATCTTCGTGGTGTTGATACTGCTCTCATACAACATGCCAGCTAGGCCAAAATAAAGACCCATTAACCCTGCACTTGAAGCTACTATTAGAAAGGAGTTGGAAAAAATTTTGAAAGCTAGTATAATCTTTCCAATCAAATATTTTGAGGGGGTTTCAAATTTAGTCCCTATTAGGAAGACAATTGGTCAGATTCGACTATGTGTTTATTTTTGCATATTGAATAAAGCAAGTGTTAAAGATCATTTTCCTCTCCCTAATATGGAAATGATTTTGCAAAAAGTTGGAGGGTCACAGATGTTGTCCTTACTTGATGATTTCTATGAATATAATCAAATCAAGGTAAAAAGGACTGATGGATACAAAACCACCTTTACTACACGATGGGGTACATTTTCTTATGAATGCATGCCTTTTGGCTTGTCTAATGTAGGTGCCACTTTCCAACGAGCTATGAAAATAACTTTTGACGATCTGATCAAGAAGATTATCCAAGTTTATCTTGATAATTTGATTGTTTATTCAAAGAATCGATTGGATCACTTTGGTCATCTCAAAAAAGTTCTCATGTGATGCAAAAATTCGACATTTCTATAAATCCTTCTAAATATCTTTTTGGCATCACCAAGGGTAAGCCCCTTGGACATATTGTTTCTGATTCAAGAATAATCATAGATCCAAAAAGGATTGTTGCTATCTCGAACCTTCTTTCCGCCACTTCCAAAAAGGAGGTTCAAGCCTTTATGGGTAATATCAACTTTGTCCGCAGGAGTGTTCCTGATTTTGCTTTAATGGTTAAATCGATTCATAATCTTCTAAAGCAAGATCACTCTTTTTCTTGGATAGTTGACGTCGAAAACGCTTTCACAAGGATTAAGAAGGAAATTAGTTTTGCGCTGGTTCTAGCGAAACCGGACTTTGAGAAATATTTTATCATATACATTAATGCCACCGAGGAAGCAGTTTTTGCTATTCTCTTACAATGTGATGACTAGAATAATTAAAAACCTATAGCCTACATGAGCCAAAGTTTATCAAATGACGAGTTCAAATACTCTTATATTGAGAAAGATGTTTTTTCTCTTGTTAAAGCTATAGAGAAATTTTGCCACTTTATCCTAGGAAAGCACACGCAGGTAAAAGTCTCTTTGCATGTTGTCAAGTTTTTGCTTTTGCAAACTTATCTTTTAGGGAATCTTGCACATTGGCTTGCCAAAATCTAAGAGCATGACTTGACCATCATGACTTCGAAAACAATTAAGGGACGAGACTTACCCCTTCACTTAGCTCAACAGGTTGAAGCAAGTGAAGAAATTGACGATCGAGATAATCCTCTTTCAACATTGTTTATATTGAGAGTCAAACCCTTTCTATAGCTGAACATCCCTGGTATAAAAATCTTGTGTATTACTTGCAATATCAGAAATGCCCAGATGACTTAGATCCTCATCAAAGGAGAACGCTTTGTCTTGAATCTTCCAAATATATTATTTTAGGAGAGCTTTTGTTCAGGAGATCTATTGATGGTATATTACTTCGACGTGTGAATAATGAGGAAGCACATAAATTTTTATAGGAAACTCATGGATCTTCAAATTATGTTGTGCACATTGGTGGCCACTTCTCTGCTAAGGCCACTACTTTAAAAACCATTAGAAATGGTTATTGTTGGCCTTCAATTTTTCGAGATTATTATAAATTCTCAAGGTCTTGTGATAAGTGCCAAAAATTCGTTGGGAAAGAGCGTCTTTCTGTTATGCCCTTGTAGCTTGTTCTCCAGGATTTTCCATTTTCTAAATGGGGCCTAGACTTTATTGGTCCTATAAATCCTCCATCTTCCACAGAGAAGATTTTGATTTTGACAGCCACTAATTATTTCACTAAATGGACTGAAGTTGTCCCTCTTAGACACTCACGGGACGAACATGTAATTTCTTTCTTGGAAACTAATATCTTCTCTAGATTTGGTGTTTCTTTAGAGATTATTACAGACAATGGTCCTGCTTTCATTTATGCTAAATTGACTCAATTTTTAGCTAAAATAGGGGTCAAACATTTCATTTCCTCAACTTATTACCCTCGAGGAAATGGGCAAGTCGAGTCTACTAACAAAAATTTGGTTAGGATCATAAAGAGGCTCATTGAAGATAAGCCTCATCAGTGGCACACCCTCTTCACTTATGCCCTTTGGGAAGATCGCACTACCACCAAGGTAAGCACAGGTTGCACTCCCTTTCAGCTTGTTTATGGTCAAGAAGCCATTCTTCCTACTGAGCTAGAACTTTCTTCCCTACGACTGATGCTACAGATCGAAGGATTAAATTCTTCCAATATCCCTCAAAGGATAAATGCAGTATTAGCCTTAAGAGAACAAATAATGTTTGCCTTGGAAAACATAAAGAAAAGACAACAAACCGTGAAGAAATATTTTAACAAACGAGCAAAAGCTATCAAATTTAAAGTAAATGAGAAAGTCTTGCTTTGGGACTCAGCCCGTGCTGACAAAGGAAGACATTTGAAGTTTCAGAAATTATGTTTAGGTCCTTTCAAAATCGCTTTTGTCCTAAGCGCAAACTCTTATCTTTTAAAAGACTTGGAAGAGCGATTGTTTTCCTATAGTACCAAAGGTTCCCACTTGAAACACTATGTGGGACCAGCTTTAACGATAAATGTCATATGAAAATTACTGTTGTATATAAATTTATGTTTCGTTGTTTTATTTTGCTTTGTTCAATTGATTGTTCAAATTTTGTTGCTTTATTTTTCCTGTTGTTTCTTTCTTGCGGTTTTATGTTATCTGAAATAAATTTTGGATCAGTTTTGGCACAACAGTGCCATTCTGTAAGTATTTTTGTCAATAACAATAATGCTTACACTGTTGTCACGATGTCCTCCTTTTAGACATCGCTGCAATTGCTTTTTGCTTCCAGTATTGTTGCTAGATAGATGATTTGATTTTCTCCCCTATTTTTTGCTATCCCTTTCTTCTCTCCATCCTGAGATTCAAAATAGCGTATCAGAAAATTTCTCTTGAAAACAAGAAACAATTTTATCGTGATCAATCAAATGTTATGCATACAGGACCAAACCCCCTCATACGTAACACTTTTCATGAGTTATTCCCAAAGTCCTGGATCATCTTTTCCCTTAAGCCATCTTTTCCCCCCTGTTGCATAATCATTCTGATCTTTGTTCATTGGTCTAAGAAACTGAATATTCTGAGTTCTTAATATGTTGGAAACAAATTTTTTGTAATGAAGACATTATTTGATAATTTTCAACTTTTCGGGACATCAAGCTTTATTTTGGATATTTTTGTGGATAAAATGGATATATTGTTTTTTTGGGATATGTCCTTAAATTTTGTTGATATTTAAATATTCGAGTTGAATAATATCAAGGAGAGCTACATGGGTGTTGCAGGATCAAAACGATAAAAAAATGTATTTTATAATTGATGATTGGCAAAAGAATGATTGGAGTCACAAGGGGTCCCACCTATTTAGTAATTATTAACTAGGCCCTTGTTTATACATTATTATTAGTTATTTCTCCCTAAAATAATTAGTTAAGTTAATTTGACTTAACTAGAGAAAGTAGTTGAACCACCTCCACTTATTGAGAAAGAATAAAGGTTCAATGAGAAGAAGAGACAAGGGAGAATGAAAAGATAAAGACAAGACTAAGGTTTGTTCTTTAGTTATATGAGATAGTTTCAGTTTTCATTCATTTCTGAGTTTACTTGAAAGCCTAATCCTCTTGTTGACAATAGGGTTTTATTGAAGGCAGTAAGGTTCAAAACCGAATCATACATTTCAGCCGCTTGTTTTAGAGGTGTCGATTCATCCTTGATAGTCTGTGTATTCTTATCTGTTTGTGAATTAATTTTCATGGATGATAAAGGATCTATTGCAGAGTCAAATGGTAGCATTTTTCTGGAAAGTTGTTCCATATCGTTAATTTCAGTTTTATTTTACTGTCGGAGTCTTTTTGTATGGTGCCCATCGGAGATCTCTAAATCTGACTTTGGTCCATACCCTCGCAGGGGTTTGTAAAGAGAAATATACTTTTGGTATCTCATAATGAAATAAAATCATATTATTGTTCTGTCTCATACATGTGTTTTCGTGACTTTGTTCATTTTTTCCGCTTTTTGACTCCATGTTTACTTTATTGTAAAAGTTATATACATTCTTGTAGCCTTGTATACATTTTAATTTTACATTGCAACAATTACAAATCGTAAAATCAACCTTAATCCTTGTAATTAATAATTACAGATTGAGTGAATATTTTGAGGCTATAAACCACGGGTGACATTCCCAATTATCTTGTCCTAGCCGGGAAAGATCTGAAAATGATTAAGTAAGGCGTTACATACCTTTTCCTCAACAGGATGGATATTGTTGTTGGTGATAAGTGGATTTCACTGAAGAAAAGAGAGGCCCTCCGGGGCCATGCTCAAGTCGCCTGGCTCTCGATACTCCATGTCTAGGACTTGTGGGCCTTGAGACGTGATCTCTTTAGTTATCCCTGGGCTAGGGGATAACATCTGGCTCCAACTTGGGGACATGTGCTCACCGTAGAGTGCATGAGAACCTCAACATCTATGGTATGACATGTGCCTGCTAGATCTCAACAAAGGATAATAGTAATCCTTAGGGTGGTGATATCACCCCTTGTTAAAATATGATATAATAAACAAATAATAGCATCTCTAGTCTAGCATATGATTATGAGCATACATATATACATAATGAAACAAGACAATATGAAAATGCAACTACAACTATGCTAACATGATATGTAATGGCATGTACAATAGATGCAAATGCCTACCTATTCTAACTTACCTGTCAAATGTTAGGTATAAGCATACAACCAATACAAGCATGCTAGCAATGTCTCATAACACTTGCCTTTGTGCTTCATCATAAACCAAAACAATGACAAGTTAAGCACAAAATAAACATGAGTTAGAGCATGCATCATATCATAAGAAGTCATAAAGTCTAGCTACATGGAGGTGGGAGGGAGGGACAAAATCTCATGGAGGTGGGAGGGAGGGACAAAATCATGCCAAGTCACCCTTCCAGAAAAGTGATCTATCCATCTCAAAAGAGGATCGTGAGAGGTCAAGGACTCAAAGGGATGGCTCAAAGAGTATGAGAGTTGACCACCTTGGACGTCATCACTCCCTTGGATCTGAGAAGGGATTAATAAGAACTTTGAGGGAAACTAACAACTTCTCAGGGGAAGGCTGAAAGATTGAGATAATAAACTTCTTAAGGATTTCAACCTCCCCTTGAATTCTAACGGAAAGTTTTACACTAAAGAAAACTTGAAAAAAGAGACATGTTCCCCAACTGCATCCTTAGTGACATGACGAGGTAAAACAATCGAAGGGAGTTGGACAACCTTGTCACAAGTATCCTGCTTCAGGCAAGCAACGTCCTCACCTTTATCAAAATTTGAGCAAAACAACGGTTGATGATATTCTTCATAGGATAAATCCAAGTGCTCAAAGGAACACTCATCAAAATCCTCAAGGTATAACCAAAAATCATTAGGAGAACATTGCACTGGGTCATCCTTGGGTGCTTGGAAAACTTCTATAATTATATCATCATCTTGTTGCCAAACGTCAAAATTATTAGGAACATCATATGATTGTTGTAAAGGCAACATTCAAAGATGTCCTTCCATATCATAAATGGGATCCTAATCAAAAGCAATCACATCCCACTTATGTCTTCCAATAGGTATGAACTAATCAATATTATCAACCATGTCACTACCTTTATCATAACATGAAGGATTTAACGCATCCAAGGGCTCCTCTAATACTTCTTCACTTTCCAAGTCATAAAATAAAGCATCATCAAAATCTTGGAAAGGGAAATAACTTACTGTGTTCACTTCTTGTTGTGCAGGAGCGTCAAAGGCTTGGATGGCTTCATCAAATGGAAGAGCATCCAGTAGATTATCCCAAAGACTCGTCTCTTTAATCATCTTTTTGCCTTCATCAGAAAATGAAGGACCTAGCTCTTCCAAGGGTTCCTTTACTTCTTCACCTTCTGAATCATAGAACAATGGGCCATCAAAAACATAGAAAGGTAAATGATTCACCTCATTCTCTTCGTCTTGTGCAGGAGAGATAGGATCTTGAAGAGATTCATCGGATGGAGGAGCGGATACTTCATCCTCGTAACTCACTTCTTTAGTCAAGTTTTTACTGCATTCTATTGAATCATGGAAAAAATCTTACTCCTCTTCAAGGGGTTGACAACCTTCTTCATAAAACTCTCCTTCTATATCAAAGGGTTCTTGGTATTGAGTATGGTACACATCCTTGAGATCTTTCATCATCTCAGTGGTGAATCCTTCATCCTCTAGGGCTATTGTGAGATTTTGAAAGGCATCTTCGCATGTCTGGCATTGTGGTTTCAGAAACGCAATAAACCTATTGATCAGGTCTCTGAAAGATGATATACCCTTATCTTAGAAACAACCCTTAATCTGATCTTGCAAAAAAGACGGCAGGGAAAGTATGAACAGTTTTACCAGAACATCCTCCCCTTCAAATTCTATCTCACTTATATACTTCAAGAATTATACAATGTGAGTGATTGGGAGGCCTCCGAACCATGGAGAGTTGATTAACCATTTTATATCAAGATAATGTGGGTATCCTTGAAAATTTTCAACATCAATGGTCAGATACACTTGTTCCCAGGGCACCATGATCCCATATCTTAGAAATATAACAAAGTTGAGAGTAAGGTGACACCTTGGAAAAGGTCAGTGGAGTCGCCAGATATCCTCTTAAGGATTATCAAAGGGAGTGAGTGAATCATTCTCAGTGGAGTCGTCAGGTAAGCTTCCTAAGATGAAGGCTTTGAGGGAAAGGCTTACCGAAAAAGTGTCGTTGAGGAATATTGACTTGGTGTTCCCCGACAACGACGCCAAAAATGTTATTGCACAATCTATACTTGCCCAAAGCCCAAGGCAAGTAAGGGAGATTGGCATAACAAACATGATATCCTATCATTGTCACCTTAATAGGAGATCCCCACTTTCTAGGGATAGGTAAGGTCTACCCCAGGGGAGGCGTCCCCGGTAACCTAAAGGGCTGGAAAATTAGGGTTATGATCAAGATATATTCCCCCCTCTCACTAGTTACCAAAGTTACTAAGTTTGTGTCTGAAAATTGAAGTGAATGAAGTGCTTGATGTACATGCTCGGAATAAGACAATATAGCATGCATATAAAATAATCCCAACTACAAATATGATAATAATACCTCATTAAGCAATAGACAATGACAATAAGTGCTAGCTTATATGAAATTGCAACAGTCAATAAGTTTACAACAACAATTGATAAAATGTAACAACTACAACAAATACTCCTCATAAAAGCTTGAAAAGACAATGAAAAGATGGCATTAACTATGTAGAATGATAATAACTTGTCACAAGCAATCCCTGAAATGATTAGCTAGTAATTAATGTTGAATATGCAAAAAAATTGCTGCAATTAGATGGTTGTAGCAAACATTTATAACAACAACAAATAAGTTAGTGATCTAGGTTAAACTAGGGTTAGAGATAGTTAGTAAGATCTTAGGAGAAAAGTGTTTGAGTGTTTGAGTGTTTGATCAATCCTTCAACAAGAGAGAGGCAAAACCTATTGCCTTTTAAAGCTTATGGAGTCAAAGTGGACGACTTCTTCTAAGGCTGCAAATCAATTTATGATAATGCACAAAAGACTAAGAGGGAAAATGCATAGGAGAGGTAGTAACTTAAGTCCCCCTATGCATTGACCTCAAGAGACAAGATGCTAGGGTGTAGGCAATTCTAGGCCCTAGCGTCTTGCTCTCCTTAGGCTTCTTATGGAGTAAAACTTATGCAAAGATAACTAAGTCAAAATCCTTAGAGTGCTAGCAATTTARAGCTCTAGGGTTTCACTAGTGACTAGATCAATTCAATGAAAAGCTTGGCAAATAGAAAGTAAGAAAGTAGCAATTTAAGTTCTTTACTTCAAGCATTAAGTATACCATGCAATTTCATAATCTTGTATGAGCAAATAAAACCATACACAAACCATTCAATAGATGACAAAAAATGTACATTTTACTTACTTGCACCAAGAATAATCATGAAAATACCATGCAAGATCACCATAAAAACTTCCAAGATTGATCCAAGTTGCAAAAAATAGTCTTATACAAGAGTGTGCCTCATAATTTCAGCCAATAGCCTTCACTAGGGTGCAATTTTCAGACCTCTTCTCTTGTATGAGAAGTTTTGACGTTAAAAATGAATGTACTTTATGCTTATTTATACAAAACTTTGACCTTTATTTAATTTTAGGTCAAAAATAAGGTCGACCTAGCCAATTTACAATAAAATTCATTTTTTGCATAATTAAAATTAATTAGCATCTAAAGATACCTCCAAGGGTGACATCATGCACTTCTAGGGTGACGTTGAGCCTAAAATGTAGGGCGCTTGGCCTCCATAGGCCCTAGATGATGCCCTCACATGCCATCGAGCTCATAAATGCCTCCAAAATGAAAACCCTAGCTCTAGATGATGTATAGGGTCATGATAGTGACGCCTAGGGCCCTCATGGGCCAACGCCCATGTGGAGGAGCAAGATCCTCCTAGGTCTAGGTCTGCCAAGGTGCCTCCAAAGGCAACGTCCTTCATTTTCCTGGTACAAATCTTAAATTTCTTCTTACCTCTGGATGGGGTTGCAACATCTATCAATGGGCTTTAAGCCCCCATGAAGGTCTAAGCTAATCATTCCCTCACGTGTACCTGTCCATCGGGCAAGATCCTACAGCAACAACAAGTACGCCCTCTAGGGGTTCATAAGTCACAAGGATCTTAGCATGTAAATCACATCCAATAATTAAATTACCCAAACATGTGCATCAAACCCCCCTTTAACCCAAACAAATGCTCAAAGACATTATGCAACTTGACAAGTTAGGTTTGGAGAAGGTCTCAGGGTGTCCTATTGGCTAACCTCTCTTAAGTTTGGAGTGTTTCCCAGGTGGGATCTAATCCAAGTCATGTAAGTGTATGAGGTTGCATATGGTAAGTATTTGGACATGGGGTGCATGTAATAACATGGAAATGTAAAGTCTTACCTGCGGGTGCCTTTGTAGAGGGTGAGTTGCACCTTGTCATAAATGCAATTTTTCCTAGCCCATTCATTGCTTTTTATTCTTACCTTTATTTCTTTTGATCTTTTGGTTTTGTGCTTCAAGGGAAGAGTTGATGGCCACTGTCCTGGCTTGATGACTAGAGGTGACAATGTTATCTACAAACATTTCACAGAAATGAGAAGGTTGGATTGTGGTGAGACCCCCTTTCTCTTAGTTATGCCACCAAGAGCCACTACCCTGGTTTGATGACCAGATAGGTGGTAGTGTCATACCGCTACATTTCCATGGTCATAATAGGTCGGCTTGTGATGAGACCTCCTATCCATCAACTAGTACCTTGAGTGTTTATGTATCTTATGGGTCCCTTTTTTTACTGAGAAGATTTTCATTACTTTATGAGGGATCCCTGGGTGAAGCATCTCAAAGGTTTCAACATTGGCTTTTAACTCTTGCCAACTAACTTTACCCTCTGGGCCTTTAGCCCCTTCTTCCCACAAGGTAAGGTACAACCCTTCCTAGCATAGCCAATCTCAATGCCCAAACAAGGATAGGGGAGATGGAAGGAATAAAGATGGAAAATGGTAAGTATGGAGGGAACAAACGATGACTTTTCACAGACCCACCCAATAACAACCCATTCTAAAGGGAAACCAACTTACTAGGGCATTGTGTTACGCTTCCAAGTATGAACGAGGCAAAGAACATAATTTCCAAGAAAACATCATGAAATGAAAAAGGAATTGATACAACATATTCAAGTGCTTCAAAAATGAGAGTGATACATACCATGATACCCAGACTCATTACCTCGTGGAGCAAGACCCACCGCTACTTCAGGACCAGGCTGGTGGGATGGATATTGTTGTTGGTGATAAGTGGACTGCACTAAAGAAAAGAGGGGCCCTTCGAGGCCATTCTCAAGTCGTCTGGCTCTCGATACTCCATTTCTAGGATCTGTGGGCCTCGAGATGTGATCTCCTTAGTTATCCCTAGGCTAGGGGATAACACTACTAACGAAAACCCCAATATGTGATTTTTCCACTACGCTCAATTAATATCTGAAGGGGTCTATCCTCGACTCTCCTTTATGTGACCTTGTTTTTAGCTCATGTGTTAGAGGAGGCTCCCGACTATACTTATATGATGGTTGGACTTAGACTCTCCCTAGCTTATACTCCTCTGTTTTTTTTGTGGCCTTACAGAAATTTACTCTCCACCCAAAACCAAGGCCTTAGCCTAAATTTGTTTGTGTACCCTATAAAAGTGAATATGTGTAATAAAGTTTTAGTTAATCATTCATTTTAAGGGTTCTTGTTACTCAACAAAGGCACAGATGAAACTTGAATGTTGTTTATGACATACTCCAAAAGTAAATCACTTAAGAACACAATGCAGTGTGGAGTTTCTTGAAATGAAAATGGTGGGCAAGAATGCTTAAATGAAACTCTTTTTCTTTTCAATGATGAAAACAAAATATTTTTTTAATGCAAGATTTGAGACACTTTGTAATGCAACCTATAGTCTCTTTTCAAAGACCTAATGCAACACAAAATGCAAAACTTTGCAAACACAGGTTCTTTTCTTTGAAAAATACTACCACTACTAAAGTAAAATGTAAAGCAACGTGAATGTTAGTTAACTAAATCTTTTCTTTCAATGATCACAGGCAAGGGTTCAAGAAATGGGTAACAAGCAAGCAAGCATATTTTTGTTCTTTTTCATTTTCAAAAGAAAATAAAAAAACAGAGGATTGCAATTTTATCTTTCTTTTAGAAACAAGGAAAAGTAGGTATAGAGATAGAAAGCACTCAGCCAAGAAACCACTGAAAACTCAGTGAGACTGGATGTTCAACTAGACAAACAAGGTTGATCTCCTAATCAACCTAACAAACCTTATACAAATTGACTAAAGCAAGATTTTTTTTTATTTTTTCTCTATAACTTTTTAGATTCAAGAAAGTAAAATCCAGAAAGACACTCAGGATAACCAAGCAAACTGAAAGGAACAACCACCACTTCCATATTCCACAAAAATTTTTTTGAAAACCCCTACTTCCACACAGGTCTGCAACTATGTGCGCAAAAACTCGCTGATGTTTGTGGGTTGTAAGCATGCAACTAGCGGATGTACACGGGATGTATAAGGGAAAAAACACAGATGGATCTACAATTTTGGAAAAATAAAAGACCACACCAGAAAGGGGGACTTCCAGACACATGGGAAAAATCTGAGAGGCTAAAACTTTATACAAGAACTCAAGAAAACACATAAAACTACTAGAAGCGGGAGAAAAGCAAGACACTCTAGAAACTGACCCAAACTAGGAGTACATCCCCAGTATGATCGCCAATTTTGTTACTAAGATATCTCCCTCACCACCTTGGGTCGTGTCACAACAGAGAAAGACTAGATATAAAAGATTAAATATACCCTCACAATCAAACATGCAAACAAAAAACAACTACTTTTTCACAGAGAGAGATAGGGAAAGGAGAGAAGAGAAGGTGTGCACCTTAAACCCTTCGTCTGATGTCGATCCCTTATCTTGCTTCTCAAAATGCTCCTAGTCTTTGTTGGTACAAGCATGCAATAAGAGACCTAGATTGTGCTACAACGAGGTAGTTATAGGTCCCAGTAGCATATATCAAAGGTACACTTCAAAGAATATATGAACAAACATGAACATATCAGATGGCAATGAAACAAGTGAACACAAGATTGGAAGGAAAAGATACTCTCCTATTAATCAACGAAATAAAAGAGTTAGTTACAACCTAACATTGCTTCTTGAACCATTTCAGAACCAATCACTCAGGTTCCTCCTGAAGTCCTTCAAGCATCAACTCAATGAAACTTTTCCTTAGATAGTTCGATAAGGATAGGAGCACACCTTATAACTATATACAAGAGGAAGTAACTCTGGAAAAGGAGTTTCAAGGTTGGGGGAAAGCTTCTCTGAGGATGAAGGGGAAGGGAAGCTTGCTCAATTTGCTCAACATAACCTTGCACCATTAGACTTGTCCTCATCATTTCCCTCAAAGGTGCCTTTATACTCTCCCAAAGGGGTTGGGGAGGCTAAAATATGTTTTGTACGAGCTTGGGGATGTTGGGAAACAAGCCCAACCGAAAAACCCGTCTGAAATCTCGAAATTATTTTATTTTTCATTATTTTTTAGGGAACCCATGGGTTACACATTATAAAAGCGCGGATTTTCACGTATTGCTCAAAGGAAACCCACAAATATGTTCAAAATTCATGTTTTTTAGATGACTTGGATGAGGCAAGGTGGGATTTTGATTTTGCAAGCCAAAGGGAAGGGTGGGCCATAGCACAAATCGATAGGTGTGGTGTTTTATGATATAACAATTGGTCTTGTGATTTTCCCTTCAACACTATTAAGGAGAAAATTTCCAATAGTAACACCCTCATTCATTTCTAGAGAGT
>JZKD02S1675908.1:119122-150706 GCA_000966675.3 Picea glauca
CATAATCATAAGACAACTTCAATTTTTTTTGTCACCTTGCGAAGATACTCTCATTAAATAAGAGAACCTAAACACAATTTTTTAAAATACTTTTTTTATATTAAAAAACCATATATATATATAGAGAGAAAAAAACATAACTTTTATTAAAATAGATAAAAATTACATTTTGAATAATGTATGCATAAACATGTATTTAGTTCGAAAACCCTTCAACCCAAGAGGAAGAAAGACGCAACAAAATGGCCCTTTAAAAGCGGTCCCCGTATAATGAGAAATCGACAGAAAAAAGAGCCTCAAAATTCAACCGAGAAGAAGCAGTAGAGGTAGACCCCCCCTAAAAAAGAAAACCTGGACGGACCAGGCCAGAGCGACAAATAATCCCCACAAGATCCAGAACCGAAGGGACAAAAAACAAAGAGTCCTGCATCCACGGAAAAAAGAAGCTAGAAGTTGCACGCCCAAAAAGGACCTCAAAGTGCTGACCTAGCTCCACAAATCAACACTGCACACCCAAAAAGAATGGACCTCAAAGCTCTGACCCAAACATTAGAAAGAAGCATCAACCCCAACATCCACTACACAAAGCTCTAGAACCCAAGAGGAGCGTAGAGACACCCTAGCCACCAAAGCCCCAGGGAAAAACCTCGACATTGCATTGGGCCCTGAACGAACCAACATGGATGGATCAACTAGATCTGCTCCCATAGAACCAACCACATATAGTCATAAAAAACACCTCCGCACGCGCATAGATCTCCAACAACTAATGGGAAGAAGAACCCCCACGAAGAAGTAGGTCAGGCCACCAAAAGCGCAACAAAAAGGCTAGAGAAAACAACAGGTCTGGATCCACCTCCAATCAGATCTGCAAAACCCAGAAAGAAACCCCATATCCAGGCTCGAAAGCAGCGGCATTAGGAAAAGAACATCGTACAGAGAAAATATAGAGTTGTTGGGTCAGATCCATGGCGACGCAACCCAACAAGTAGACGGAGACGCCACGGAAAAGTCGAGAATGGACGCAACAGATCTGGTTGCGGCTAGGAGAAGAACCCTAGCCACAACTAATGGTATTAGTAATTAAGTAATGCATCAAGTTTATATATATATATATATATATGAAAAAAATACAATTATATTTATATTAAAAATATGTTACGGTTAATCCATTCAACTTGATAATACAAAATTGGAGATATATTTCAACTTTGTTGTCATCGAAATTTGCCAAAAGTATGTCTCTGTTAACTACTTTTTGGACTAACTATAAAGATTTAGAAATACTACCTTTTATCCAACTTGTATATTGCCATGCAAACTATCCTAACCAAAAAACAAATTTACAGACCATGCAAACATTCAAAATTAAAAAGAACATACCATTATGGGCTTCCTTCTTGTATTGACCTTGGATATTTGGACACTAAGTAATTTTTTCTTTGCTTGTATTGAGTCCCGTTGAATTGTCTCTTTGTCTCGCACTAGCATATGTTCCAGTCCATAAGATCCCACAACGTAAGATGGAGGAGTTGTCGACTGAATTCCTTCCACTATTGTTCTTTTATCCCTTTCTATATTTTCAATTTTGTCCTAGGACCTGCACCCCCCTCTTTCTCTCTTCCACTTCATCTAGTTTTTGAGAACTACTTTCCCAATTAATGTTAATTTGCATGTGCTTGTTCCTAATTTTTTCAACCCAAGAGTTCATGCCTAAAATCTTCCTATGGATGACTTATTATTGTAACTCACGATTTCACTTCCATTCTCTTCACCACCCTTCCATTTTTGTGCATGTAGAGAAAGACAATCCTAAATCTCCCTTGAGTGCTGCTCACATCGATGAATGCCCCTATGTAGGTCTACCTTTTCACAATGGGCACATCTATTGGAATGTTCATGGGAATTGACATCATTACAGACTTATGCCAAAACAACTAGTAGGAAGCACATAGCTAGGGGCAGTCCAAATGGATTCTACTCTCTCTCAACACTACATACCTCATGCCAAAGAGCAAAGCAAAGTCAAATAATGACAACTAGTTCTAGCCTAATTGATGATTAGTTGCACACATAGACACCCATCCCATCCTGGTAGATCTAATGATTAAGCTTTTCTCCAATGTTAAGTGCGTTTGTACGCTAGTTGCGGGGGAATTAAAAGCCTTTAATTCCGCCACCATTGAGCTTCGCCCCTTGTCCCAAGGGCTTAACCACATTACAAAAGTCAATGTGTATCTAATTTATCATGGGAGGTTGCAAAGTTCCAAAGGACCTCCATTTTTCTTCAACATTCCTCGATGCAAATTGACCGCGTCATTTGCTTGCATATCAACTAAACATGGAGCTTCCTAAAGACTTGATGAAAATCTATGGAAACAAAACTTCGAGTCAATATTTGAGTTCTAGTTACAAGCCTGCTCAAATGAGTGTCATGTGCAGTGGTTTTGAAGTACACATGCCGAATTATGATGGAAGAGTCACCTACTACAATGATATGGTTGATCTCCATCTTCTTCATAATCATGAGACCCATACCCTAATAAATATTAGAGTCCAGTCTAATTGTTAGAGACTTCACCTAATTCTAACATAGAGAATTTATGACATAGAGAATTTCTTGTTTTCCTTTGAAATAAAAAATGATACCCTATACCAATGACCCTATACACAAATATCTATATCAAAACTAGTATATCTATATCTATATCAAAACTATATAGATATCTGAATATTTACTCAAATTACTATTTATAAAACACAATTTTCCAATTGATTTTTCATTAAAAAATCACCTTGAAAAATTTCAAATACTGACTATTTATAAAACACAATTTTTGGTTCTCCAATTGATTTTTCATTAAAAAAACACCTTGAAAAATTTCAAATACTAACAAATCATGTTGAGAACTTTTAGTTAAAGTTATTTGACTTTACCCTTGAGAGAGATTTCTCCGAGAATCTTGTATAAGGGCATGACGTAGGGTTTGGTCTATTATACAGGAACTAATGAGGAATTGAAGATGGGCTTTCCTTTTAAAACTAAGTCTGTCTCACTAGTTCTAATTTTGGATGGACTCTTTGAAGCCGTGATATTTTATTAATATGTTACCATTCTCACGTTGCCACTCTTACGCCGGAGCCAATAGTAGGGTTTGGGTTTGAGTCCATATATCCCCATTTGAGCTACATAAGAATAATACAATACCTGGGATGGACATTCAGCCTCTGGGAATTGAAGGCACGATTTCGTTTTCCGCCACTTGAGCGGCCCGACACCTTCTCATATAACATCTCTGTTTCTTTCCTTTAAAATGCCCTCTAAAATGCCCTCCGAGCCGATGGATGCCCCTTCACCCTGAGACGAACACTGGAACTCTGCATTTCCGCAAAATATCATAAACCTACCTTTGTATTTCCTCAAAATATCATAAACCTACCGTTTGCATTTCAAAGCTTACAAACTTTCAGCGGCGAATGCCAGGCCCTAAACATCGTTTGCAGTTTGCTCGGGGTTTAGGGCTCGGCCGGACAGTTTCATTTTAAAACCTTAAGGTGAGTTCTAATGATATGCATTTATAAATTCTACGGCTATTTTCCTTGCTATCGTGAAAATGCTTGTTAGTTTTTGAATTTAATGGAGGATTTCAGAAGTCTAGTTATGGAATGGGGATTAGGTTTATGCTATAGCTTCAACTAATTGCGGGTTCCTACAGAACGGCCTTTATAGCACATTATCACTGCAACTACGTTACTTTAAAATATCAATCGCTCAGAAACTGCGGTTGATTTTTTCGAAGACCTACTCCTTCCGATTATTTAATGTATAATATCTCCTGTATGCTTATTTAAGTGGGTTTCTTATAGTATTTGCAGCCGTGCCTTAAAACTAAATGCATTGAGGGTCACTTTACAGTGGCAATTTATTCGATGAAAATTATTCCGAGAATTTTAGAAGCAGTTCTGGAGCTGCTTTAAGAACCTGCATATTACGGGGTCGCTTCACCCTCGTTGTTACAGCGAATTATGTAAACTGCTTCATTGTCGTTTCTCACAGTAATCGTGCAAAGGTTTCTCTTCAGTTTAAAGTGAAATAACTTTGACTAAAATCTATGGTGCCTGGTAACATCTCAAAGCACTTTTTGATCGGCTGTACGAAATTTTATTTTACTTTTATTCCAATTAAAATTCCCCTAATTTACCCTAACTCACGATAAAGTTTGCAATGACCCTAAAAAATAAAATGGTATTCTTCAAGCAGCTCAGAATGTGCTTTTAAAAGATACACTATTTACTCTGTTTGTGACCACGAGATATTTTGACATTACATTCCTTATTACTAGCTCATTACAAGTGGTTTTTTGTCAGTTTTGCATGGAATTTCAATGAAAAGAAACTTTGACGGATTGCATTGCAAAACCCTTTCAGTACTTATAACCATATGAAACTGTCCTCAGTTTAGAGTTGTTTACTCAAGATATTCGATAAGAAAAACCTTACCAGAGTGCATTGCAAATACCCTTCTGTACTTGAAAGAAGCCATCCTTAGTAAAAATTGTTCAACTCTATGGTTGAAACTTTAACAGAGTTCAAACTAATTAGCTTCATCAAGCTGTCCTTCGTAAATATTGCTCAACCGTATCGTCGAAACTTCAACAGAGTGCAGCGCAAGTCAAGTGTCCTTCAAATACTTATCTTAACTAATTGCCACAGCTTGAACAATTTGGAGGTGAGTTGTATAAGTTCGTTCTGGAATCTGTACTTTTCATTGGAGAATTTTCATGGCTGGCTATCATGAGTCAAATTACAGTGTTCCAAAGTTTTAGTACTGAGATTGTTTTCATTGTATCAAGTCATGACTCCAACATAATATGGGGTAATTGCACTGGTTTGTTTCTTAATGAACTTTTTTGCTTTTGGCAACCATTTCATTTCGCTCAAATTGTATCTCCGCGGTATATTTTTTTTCCAAGAAAAACCTTCTGGGATCCCTCCTCTTCCCCGAAATATCCCAATGGAGGGTGGCTCAACAAACAATGACAATAGTAGTTGGTCACCTAGCATGGCTTATTAGATTAATAAGATAAGAGGCTTAATAATGAAACCAATGGATTCTTGTTGTGTCTACAATATTAGGTTGTAGTTCTTATCTACTAGAAACTCAAGAATAGTAGTTTTTTAGAGGTGTCATTTGGCTATATATTGAAGCCAATGCAATGTCGTTTTGGAGCTGGTGAACTCAATTGTTGTTGTTTAATCTTTTATGGTATCAGAGCCAATATCTTGGCCACCTACTCGAATTGAAGTATGGAGCTGCCATGTTTTAATTAGTGTATTAAAACTCAGTTGACTCGGACTCAAACTCGGTCGAGTTGACCGAGCCAACCCCAAATCGGTTCAACTCGGCCCTCTTGTTGACTTGGGTGACTGGTTTGGTGTTGAACCGGTCGAGTCAAGGCTTGACTCGGCCAGTTCAGCACCAAACCAGTCAACTCGACTAGTCAAGGCCTTTTCAAATGCTATAATGCTATTAGATGATCGACCTAACGACTATTTCAAAATTCAGAAATGTCCTAAGATCTAGCCTATCTATCCTGTAGCAACACATTACAATCATCCAAAAATCATTTCTATTCATTTTGCCTTGCCCATCTATAGTATACCATCAAACATCATTGGAGTGTTATCCCCCCTCATAATACTTTAACTAAAACAAAATGATCCACATATCATTGGAATCAAATCAGTCGAGTCAATCCCGAGTCATTGGAATCAAATCAGTCCGAGTCAATCCTAAGTTTGAGTAAGAGTTGACCCTTGACCGGTTCCAAGGTTGAGTCTGAGTTTTAAAACATTGGTTTTAATTGGATTGGTTGAAGTTGATACTATCTATTATTATAACTGTGGAGGAAATGGTCCACAATACTCGTTCAAAATGCCACAAGCGAAGCCTCCTATAGTGTTTGCAATTATGAAAGACTTGTACCTATGCGTGCACTGTTGGAACCTCAAAATTTGGTCTCTATTTGAGGGATACAAGAAGGCTGTTGTCTAGGTTGAAGGACATAGTCACTTGATGAGGGGATTGCCATCTAGGTGAAGGACACATACATTCGGTGAAGGAGAGTGTTCTTGGCATTGGTGCGGGGTAGGTGCTCTATTTGAACTTGTCAGAAACCCACAAATTTGTAGCGGTAGATTTATTTGTATCCAAAGAGGACGGATCTTATGGAAGCCTAAAGGAAACTTCTATCCAGGTGAAGGACTCTGCTTGGTGAAATCGCATACACGATGTATAGGTTATTTTGTACAATTGCTTCTCGTACTACCTACATGTGAAGGATTCTGTTGCCAGGGGAAGGAGATCGCGACTTGGTTAATGCGTGGTAGATGAGAGCCTCCTTTAATCAATCTGATGGTAAGAACGCTTTTCATCTTGGTATTACATTCTTCATTTGCTGTGGATGTTGTAGGAGCTGTAAGTGTAATAGTAAAGGCAATCCACAATTTGTGAAAGCTGTTGGTATATCTATTGGGCTTGGCAATTGGCCGAGGCAAGATTTCTCTGGGTTTAGTAACCATTGGAGAAAGAGATTTGATCTCGATATTCTATCATTGAAAGTTGAGGGTCAACCTATGTGGTGTTATGGTATAGCAACTGTGTGAAGGATTAATGACTCGCCACAATTTGGAGAGTGGAAGTATTATCTTGACACTGCATGGAGATTTAAATCTATTGTCCTTTTTGGTAAGCCTGCATTGAATTATAGTCTTTCTTATCACATTGTTTTTGTGATATTATTGTTGTATTTGTGTTAGAAATGGTGAATTTACATCATTTAATCTTTCCAGAGTTTGAAAAATTGACCGAATATGGAGTCACATAAGATACTGATCATTAGCGAGTTTTGAGATTTTGATTAAATCATTTTAGATAAAGAACAAAGGTTAGGAAATGATCCCGAAGACTATGATAAAATACATAAAGAAGCTTTATTGCTTCTCAAATTGCCATTTGCAGACGCATTAGTTCCAATAGCGAGAAATGCCACTATAGCATTTGTATTGTGGACAAATCTCAAAAACAAGTATTGAGCATCAACAGTAAGACAAGCATCATATTTGAATTTTTTTTTGTTTTCCACGAAGTTGCAAGGAGGATCAACCTTTGAATATCTATTATAGCTGAAGGATCTTAGTGATCAATTGTCTGCTATTGAGAAGCTAGTAGATGATGAAGATATGGTTGCTTTGGTGATGTGAAGCTTGCCACCCTCATTTGATTCATTTTTTGAGTCATTGCATTTGCTTGGGGAGACTCAAACACTTAAAGTTTGAGAAGCTATCAACATTTCTTTTGCAAAAGTAAAGGAATCTAGATCAAATTGAAGCTTCAACTTCATCCACTACAAAGAGTGCATTTAGTGCACAGTTCAAAGGCAAAGACACACAAAACAAAGCTAGCAATGCATCCAAGAGATCTAAATTCATATGTTATTATTATAATAAGCTTGGATACTTCAAAAGAGATTGTCGGAAAAGACAACATGACTTGGCAAGTGGTCAAAAGAAATCAATATATGGAAATGTTGCTAAAGGAAATGAAGAAGAAGCAATGAAGAAGAAGCAACAAATGATTTTGTGATGCCAAATCTACAATTGGTATTTTGACTCTAGTGCTTCTCGCCATTACATGTCACAAAGATTGGTATGTAAATTTCATTGAAGATAAGAGCCATATGGAATCCGTTTCTTTGGTTGATGATTGGACTTACGATATTAGAGGATGTGGGAATGTTGGAGTCACATTGAACAATACTTTAAGTTTTACTTTCAAGAATGTTCAATATGTTCTTGACATGAACAAAAGTCTTTTGTCTATTTGTGAGATAACTAAAAGTGCTATTTTTTGTGTAAACTTTCAAGGAAACAAATGTATGGTTTCTTCTCTCCATGATAACAAGGTGATTGCTGTTGGTATTGGTGAGAAAGGGTTGTATAAACTCATTGATCTAAAGACAACAAAAACACATGCACTAGCTGCAATAGATAATACTAATGTACTCTAGCATGAAAGGTATGGGCATTTAAGTTATTAGTATTTATTTGTACTTGGTAAGACTAATATGGTGGATGCTCTTCCATCCATTAAGGAATGCCAGAAGGCATGTACAGGGTGTCAAGTGGGAAAACAACATCGACACTCATTTGATACTGATAAAGCGTGGCGAGCCAAAGTAGTTTTGGACCTAGTACATGCTAATCAACATGGTCCAAAGAAGACACCCACAATGTCTGGAGCAAAGTATCCTGCTATTGGTTGATGAATTTTCAAGGAAAATGTGGGTTTACTTTATGATCAAGAAGTTAGCTTGTTTTTCAAAGTTTGTAGCATGGAAATCTTGGTAGAGAAACAACAACTAATTAGGGCAAAGCTTTAAGATCTAATAATGGAGGTGAGTTTGTTTTAGCTCAGTTCAAGAAATTCTGCAAAAGGAAAGTTATACACAGGAAGTATACCACTCCATACACTCCACAACAAAATGGAGTCGTGGAAAGGAGTAGGACAATTATGGAGATGGCAAGGTGCATGGTGCACAGTCGGATTGTACCATATCGGTATTGGGTAGAAGTAGTAAATATTGCGGTAAAGCTTTGCAAAATATCACTCCCGAGGAATCATGGTCAGGGATAAAATATTCTATAAGTAATTTTTGTGTTTTTGGTTGCATTGCTTTTGCACATATTCCTAAGGGAAAGAGAAGTAAATTAGATGCAAAAAGCAAGGTATATATGTTTGTTGGCTATAGTGAGTAGTCTAAAGCATGCCGACGACGAGATGTTTCTATAAACAAATTATGATTAATAGAGATGATCAAGAATTATGTGGTGAGAGTTTTCTTCAGAATCTTGTTATGGATCCGTAACGTCAACCAATAACAAATAACATTGTGGATATTTCGAACAATTAATAGAGATGTTGTTGTAGATGAGAAAATATCGTTCTTCTTTGATGATTGTAAATCTATAGATAACAGTGTATGGAAATTGTCACTAATTTAGGAACAAGGTCTGGTGTTGAAATTAAACAAGGCTCAAAGCCGAAAGCATCAGAGGAGTCAAGTTCTAGGGAGGGATCTAATGAAGAAGAGAGGGATTCTCATCCTTTACAACAAAATTAGGAAGGTCAACACAAGAGATCGAAGTGGTACTATAACACGATGAATGATGTTCGGGAAGATGAGTTGCCTAAGGAAATAGAAGGTCGATCTACATGATTGGTGAAACAAATTGTGCAAGGTAGTGAGTAGGTAATTTTTGCTTTGATTTCTACTATTTTGTAGGTATTTGAGCCTAGCACATTCGAAGAAGCCAAAGAAAATCTTGAATGGGAAGCTGCCACGAAGGTGGAATATGATGCGCTAATGAAAAACGTGACTTGGGTGCTGTCATTGTTACCTCTAGGAAAGGAATCCATTAGTTGTAAATGGATTTTTAAAGTCAAATATAAATCAGACGGTTCTTTGGATAAATACAAAGCTTGTCTTGTTGTTAAAGGATATGCACAGGAGGAAGGGGGTAGACTATGAAGAAACTTTTGCCCCAACTATAAAGATGGTCTCCATTGTTTCTCATTTTGGATGGAAGGTATATTAGATGGATGTTAAAAAATGTCTTCTTGAATGGAGACTTGGATGGGGAGGCTTACATGGTGCAACCATAAGGGTTTCGGGTTTCCTTAAAAGAAACATTTGGTTTGTCGGTTGATAAAGTCATGATATGGGCTCAAATAGGCTTCATGAGCTTGGTATTTCAAACTTGATCAGTATCTTAGAGATTCTGGATTCAAAAAAAGCTGTGATGAACCCACTCTGTATGTAAAAAACAATGGTGATGACATAGTAATATTAATTGTCTATGTCGATGATCTTGCCATCATCTGAAGTAGTGTCGACATGATTCAATAAGTGAAATTTGATACTTGTTCCGTTTTTGAAATGACTAATTTATGCCTACATCATTATTGTTTCGGTGTAGAGTTTTGGCAATTTGATCATACTATCTTTGCATCACAAGTCAAGTATACCATAGCCCTTTTAGAAAAATTGAAAATAACTGAATGTAATCCTACATCTACACCTATGGAAGTTGGAATAAAACACTCAGCTTACACTTACCACCTGTTAATGAGTCATCGTATCTGCAATTGGTAGGAAGTTTGATTTATCTTACTACTACTTGACTGAACCTATGTTTGGTAGTAAGTTATTTTTCTTAGTTCATGTCTAAGCCTCAAGAGGTACATTGGCAAGCTGTAAACTGATTTTATCAATATGTCAAAGGGGCCCTTGACTTTGGCATTCTATATTAGAGATATGTTGACTTCATGCTAGTAATATATACTGATTCTATCGGTCCAGATCAGTTGATACGAGGAATTCACAAATAGGTATGTGCTCACTCTTTGTTCAGGGGAAATTTCATGGCAGAGTAAGTATAACCTACAGTTGCCTCAAGCTCCATTGAAGTGCAATACAAGTCAACCGTCAATAGAAGTTGTTAGGTGATGTCGTTACGAAGGATATTGGTTGGTCTTCAACTTGACCAAACAACATCAACCTCACTTTTCTGCAACAGTAAAACTGTTCTCAAGATGGCGAAGAGAAGATTCAAGAACCTTGTCTATCATGCTAGAACTAAGCATATTGAAGTTCATCACCATTACATTAGATAATTGGTTGATAATGAAGATATTTGTCTTTATTATTGTCCTACAACAAAGTAAACTGTTGACATAATGACAAAACCACTTGGTAATGATAAGTATGTCAAGTTTAGAGATAAACTTGGAATTGTATCTGGTTTAGTCATTTAGGGGGGGGTGGTATTAGATTAATTAGATAAGAGGCTCAATAATGACACTAATGGATTCTTGTTGTGTCCACGATATTATGTTGTAGTTCTTATCTACTAGAAACTCAAGAATAGTAGTTTGTTAGAGGTGTCTTCTGGCTATATATTAAAGCCAATGCAATGTAATCTTTGGATCTGGTGAATTTAATCGCTATTGTTTAATCTTTTAAAACTCAACTAGTTTTGAACCTCAACCAGACAAGAACATGAGTCCTCACAGTGAACTCCACCTTGAAATAGTCAGTTCAAAATGATTGAGCCAATCCATTGGACTATATTGCTGCTTTATATGTCTTGTTGGCAGTTGTGATTAAATTAAAATGGTAAATTCAATAGGGCAGTTCTTTGGTGAGGCTATTTGTGATTTTGTCTATATCTCTTAGGTCCATACCTTTGAGTTCTATAAGACATCAAAATTCTTAGTCCTACAAAAATATCTCCATAACATGTGTAGTACTTGTTTGCAAGGAACCTAAAAGCTAGTTTTGATTGCTGAGTTAGAATGTTGCATATGCTGTAGGTTTACTGCCATAATGATTTGTGATTCCTTGGGAAAAATAACTAGTCAATTTTTTTTATGAAAATTACCATTATTTCTCAAGGCTATAACTTGTTTCTCCATATGGAACCTACTTTAATCTAACAAGTTGTATTCCCCCCCCCTCCTGCTTTTTATAGATTTTGCTTTACATCAAATTTAGTTAATACTTATTGACCAAACTTACATGACTTAGCCTCAACAACAACTTGACAATCCAAATAATCAACTTGTAAGTTGTCATTCAGACATAACTCGATGAATTAAAAAAATATCCAAAATATTCAAAACTCGACTTAAATAATGGGAGAAATTTTTATCCCACATTAAATCCATTATATACACATCAAAATAGAGACACTCATCCAAACGAGCAAATGAAACTATAAGTGTAAATATACATGATAGATTACAAGTTGGAACCTTGAAGGTTGATAACAAATAGCTTGTAGTTACATAAACAATAATACAATTTACATACTAGAAATTCAAGGGACATACTACTAGTATATATGACATGTATATGGTTATATACCATCAATATGGAAGTTGGGGAAAACATAATCAAAATCATTGGCAGCCTTGTGTTTGATGAGTTATAATGAGGACTAGGAATAAAAACAAAGAGCCTTAGGCCTTCTAGTTTTGATGATGCTAGTGCCTTTGCCATTTTTTTTGCTTGAAATTTAAAATTTGGCATTCTTTTAAGGTTTCATGATTAAATTTTTCAAACTCCTCATTTGCCATATTTGAAATGTAAACATATCATATTGTTTGATGTGTTTTTCTCATATTCATGAAATAAGCTTTTCTGTGTTTTTCCCCCAAAAAATCAACTTAACTTAACCTTAAGGTTCACCTTTGGCAGATGGTGGTGAACCTTAGTAGTCTAAGTTCTTTATTTTCAATGTGTCCAAGAACCCTCTGTCAAACTTCCACTTCTATAGAGGGAATGAAATAGAGATCACCACAACCTAAACATATTTGGGGGTCCAATTTATTGGTCCTAGATTCAATTTGAGACTTGTTGCACAACCTCAACATAGTAAGGGCTATGGGCTTGTTTTTGTGCTTGAGTGCAAATGCTTCCATATGAATTTTTAGGACATTTATGCTATAAGATGCATCTCTTCAACATGATCACCAAGTCACCTATTCTATGGGGCCAAGATATGGGGTCCTACCTTTCTACTGGTCGATTGGGTTCATAGAGTGACACATCCCCTCTTGTTACAATGTATGATCCATTGCAAACAAACGGTCTTGTGTAGGCCAAGCTTGTCACCCATCCCATATGTCTTGAGAGTCTTCAAATTTGTCATCTTTCTTCATAGGATACACAACATTGCAGATTTAGTGATAGGCCATGAGAGATACCCCTACGAGCTTGTTGCATGCTAAAGCGAGGCCCTGTGAACTAGACTCCCAAGCAGGTGTAAGTTGTTGTGATCTCGATCTCTGCCCCTTGGAAGTAAAAATGTAGGTTAAAGAGAAAGCTCTTTGATGCATTGAAGATCATGACCTTGGTTTTACCTAGATTGATCGTTAATTGTTGAAGGTCACAAAAAATGGCCATGGTATCAATCTGTCTTTGTAGACCCTCAGGAGTAGAGGCGAGCAAGATCAAGTCATTTGTGAAAAGGAGCAAGGAGATCAACACTTGATGTAGAAGGCAACCATCTCCAATCTAGATGTGACTGTGGAGTAAATATTCTAACTTGTTAGTGTAGATCCCAAAGAGGGTTAGTTATAGGGGGTACCCTTGCTTTACCCTAGTGGTACTTTGGATGAAATCAAAAATGTCGTGTGCCATCCGGAGGTGAGCCAGAACTGACTTGTACAATCTCATGATGGTGGCCAGGAGGCTCTCAGAGATGCCAATGCCATGAGTCCTCTGGAGTAGGGCCTCTCTTGGGACTGTATCAAACACTTTTCGAAAGTCTATAAAGCAAAAGTAAACTTTGAAGAGCCTCCTCAATAATGGCCCCGAGTGTGAAGATGTGATTGGTCGTTTGATACTTCGGGTGGAACCCAACCTGCCTTTTGGCCCTAAGGTGTCAACTCTCTAGCTCATCTGAAAGCCATTGATGCAACACTGTGGCATAAAGCTTGGAGAATGTGTGTCCAAACATGATAGTCCGGTAATTGTTTGGATTGGAACTACTCCTTGATTTGTGGATCAGGTAAATGATGTGTCTAGACCAGGGGTGGGGGAAGCTGAAGCATACCACATGGCTAAATAAATCAACAATGTGTGAGTCGAGAGATCAAATGCAATGCTTGAGGATTTTGGCTTGGAGGCCTTCCTTGTCAGTTGCTTTGTTGGTGCTCATGGCCTTGGCTGCTCTCTTGATGTCTCTCTTAGAGAAGAGGTGGTATGAAGGGGGGGTGGGGTGAGGGGATATGGGTGGCGGGTTGTCTCGGAGTGTCGTAAAGGGAGGTTGTGCGGAGAGACCATATACCGGGGGTCTAGGTTTCGGGGGATGGCATGTTGTTTAGGGAAAAGGGTACACCGAAAGGTTTTTGGGGTGTGGCAGAGGGCCATGCAAAGTTCACATTTCCTCAAGGCGAGGCATGCATACTTCTTACGTTGGAGGAGGTAATGATAGGTTTAGGTGATGCTTGAGGGAAAGATGAGGGATCACGTGTGAGGGTGAAGTGGATATGCTTGTGGAGGGTTTTGCATTCCTAGTCGAACCAACAGTTCACACGGCAGGAGCAGGTTTGGGCTTATGGTTGTGTTATCAAGTGGAGTGGGGGTAAGAATCAAGAGCTACCTTGTATGGCCTTGGAGAGTGTCTCATACTTGGTTGTGGCTGTGTCCAGTGACATGAAGTGAGAGATGGGGGCGAGTAACACATGAAGGCATGTGGTGTATTCTTTGTTGAAAAGAAAGGTGGTGCGAGGGGGAGCTGGGGTGGGGGTAGAAGTGGGGAGGTGTAGAGAGGGAGAAGTTGAGGAGGGCCTGGTCTGCCAAAGGGAATAGTGAGAGATGTCGGCATAGAGGTTGAGGAAAGGACCCCTGTTGGACCAGAGAACACTGAATCTACAAATATGAGTGCTTTTAATGTAATTTTGGACCATCTAGCTTGGTTTGAAGAAACCTAGAGAACCGAGTCTTCCTCTGATTTTGCTATGATGAATATTCAGCCTGACCTGCTTTTCTTCTCCATTGGAGGGCAGCTCAGCAAAATGCTTCTCTGCTTTGGCATCATCCCTGTAAAGAGAGTGGCAGCATTCAAACTTAAAAGGGATATATCTTTTGGAATCGAAGATGAGTGGGAGGGGTCCAAATTAAACACCAAGGTGTCCAGCCACGAAGGAGAAGGAGCAGGAGGTCTGCCATCTGATGTGCTGGTGGTTACAGGACTGGTTGTGCCACGAAGAAGGGTCTCATACTCCATCATTGCTGCCTCATTCTATTTGGGTATGTCATAGGGTGCTTTCCCTTGTAAAATTCCCTTTCTTATCTGGTGTTTGCTCCATGCTTATCTGACGCTGTTAGATAGTTGTTTATAATGAAATTTTCACCTTCGGTGATATGTTCCATATTCTGGTTGAGTTTGTTTTATCTGATTATGATTCATTTAGTGGTTTGTCCCATTCTAGTATTTTACTATTTTCCTGAGTCCTCTCAATATTTAGCTTCCCCGTAGCTACTATGGGGTGCCACAATATTGAAAAGAAAAGCAATGCTCAAAGGAATTCTCCCATTTCGAGGTTCCGTATTCTTGAGCCTTTTATTTTAATTTGTAATTTTGTTTTCTCTATTTATGATTTGTTTAGTGCTTGGCCTGTACCAGAATTTTCCTTTTGTGATTTAGCTCTAGAGTGTTGATTTGTCTATGTTGCTTGCCACACTCTGTTGGCACCTAATGTGATATTTATTATCACTAGTGAATTTATCACTAGTTCTCATGTGTCATCCATCTTGATATCAAAGGTCTATGTGGCTAAGTTATTTTTCTGTTTGTTTTGGGTTCCTTCTCAGAGAAAGCTTTTCAACATAATTGGGGGGCTTTTAAAGGTTCCCCATAGCTATGCGGTGCAACCATATGGGAAAGGAAAGTAATACTAAAGGAATTATCCCATGTTGACATGTTCACTCTGTCTTTTTTAATTATCAGAGATTGTCTTTTTTCTTGTTAGTAATCTTAGTTATTCTCAAAATTAACCTGGTAGTCTTACCATTCAACCAATTGTAACCCTACCAAATTCAGTAGACTGTATCTCTTAGATAAATGTTTGTTTTTGTTTTCAGGTAATCCTAAATTGATATAATAGGTTGTTCATTAAATACCTATTTTTGTTTAAGGTCCTCTTTTAGGGACCTCAATAAGTTTTGTTTTCAGAGTTTTCATCCATATATTCTTGTAAATTTAGATTATTTATTTCTAGTGTAACCATTACGCTATTGAGATGCCCACAATTAGTCTGAAAAGATGCATGCAAGAGTTGAATTATGTCACTGTAGTAATATGATATTTGCTTAGCTTAGTTTTGTATTTATCTTCTTTGAGATGCACTTATACTGTCTTCTCCTATATTAGCTGACCTGTATATGTTTTATATACTGTTGCTTGGAAGGTTGATAAGACATCAAATTACAACGAAATTGGAAATCCAGCTAAAAGCCAAATATGGCTCCTCCTGAAGGAGGATCAAAGAGTTCAAGTCACAATCGAGGACCTGAAACCAACAACTCTGAATTTCGTTGGGGAGTGAAACGTGGAGCAGGAGCTAAAGGAAAGGAGATACAATTTTATGATTCCTTCACTTATGAAGGTGTAGAGTATTCACGATATGATTGTGTTTATCTTCACAAGGAAGGCGAGTCAGATCCCTACATTGGGAAAATTATCAAAATCTGGGATGATCGTAAAGATAAGAAGAAGAAAATGAAGGTCCTGTGGTTCTTCCGGCCTATTGAGATTCGTAACTGGGTGGAAGTTGACAGCAACCCGGCCAACAAGGAGATTTTTCTGGCAGCAGGGGAAGGAAAAGGAGTTTTTAATATAAATGTCCTGGTATGTCAAATGCTTAAAACCTCAAATTATTCTCATTGCAAAACATTGTTTTTGATAGTCTTCCTGCTGCACTGTGCTAGTTTTTTCATCTTATTAAATTTGCAAACTTTTGAATGGATTCATGTGCTTGCATAGCCACCCGTGTGCACAATTTTTATCATTATTCTGCTAAATGGTTGGTTTCTATATTTATTGTATGTCTATTTGAATACTTCGTTATGAAATGTTTTCTCTCTGATTGCACTGAGAGAAGTGGGGTGCTCTGACAGCCCAGTTGGATGAGATATGTAACATGTGTATGTATGTCTGTCACACTGATAAAATGAAGCAGCATTTTTTTTTGTCCGACATCAAATGGTAGAAAAAGAAAGGATGGACAATAATACTAGTAATAATAATAAAATAAATGAGCATAGATTCATTTTAACCTTGGATCTTTGAAATATCAAGAGCTTTGTGCCTAGTTTTGTTTTATCCTTCTTGGTGTTTAACAGATCTGGGGTTAAGATGGAATTATGCTAGGATGCTAGCTGTGATGCTTTTTGTCACATGGTTGGACTATTATACATGCTTCAGCTGTCTGTCTCATTAATTTAATCACTTGAATCCATGGATTGGAAGGACAAAATATGCAGTTCTTTTATGAGCAGTTGAAGTTCTTTATTAATGCTGTTGTTGGAAGTGGCTATAGGCAGGTTCATCATGTCCCTTTATGATCCTGCCTTTTGATGTATAACAGAATCCTACATGAGAACGTGGGAAGGATTTTTCTATCAGATATCAAAAGATTATGTAGAAAACTGTGTTGTTCTTTTGGATAAGGCATTATGTAAGATCACGTGAGGTTGTGTTTCGTTGATCTCCCTGTTTTGCAAAGAAGGTTATGTGAGTTGTTATTGTTTTTAGCTAATATTCACTTCCTGCTCTTGCTGATAACACCAATCATGGTTGTAGGCTTGGATTTATAATGTTAATGTTACAACGGAGGTGTTTTGCAAAATGTTGTCTCAAGACAAACATATTATATCAGAAAACATGGACTGGAAAATACACGATAAAGACTAAAAGGGAATATTTGCTTGATAATTGAATTATGCATTGTCGCAATCATAGTAGCTCAGGAAGGAGTACGTTACATAACTCAATATTTATCAACTTTGATTACATCACTTCATTAGAAAGACTGTCTACCTATGTCATTTATTATGACTTTATTACTTGAAAAAAGTACAATTAATGTATGCATAAATGTAATTGTGATCATTATATCTAACACCCTCCCATAATGGTCATATTACATAGTTTCACTTAATCCAAAATAAAAAAGTATCTGGATCAAGTAAGATGTTTGCAGCCCATGTATGAGAGATATTTTCAATCAGCTATTGGAAATGGACTGTATCTGGCACAGTTGATGTAGAACAAGTCATGTCACCAGCCTTCTGTTTGACTATTGACTCGTCACTCACCAGCTGGATGAGAGTCATTGTTGGCTGAATAGTCAGCCTTCCACCGTCTATGTAGAACTCGCCTTGTTTTCTGAACTCACCTTCTCCAAATGACAGTAACTCAACATATCAAAGTTTTGCTTTTGCTTCTCTATGAATGCACCATCCCACTTCACCTTAAAAGTTGTTTCATCTTCACTTCCCTGAGGGTTTTAATGTCTTCATTTTTTTCATGGACATCAACAGATTAAAATTAATAAATCTGCACTTTACATTCCCTTCTCTCGGTGTTCTCCTCTTCATCAACCACCATCTGAAACAAACCTGCTCTTCCACACCCATTGCAGTTGTTTTTTTTGTGCATTTTTTCAACCACAAAGCATCTCTTATTGCTGAAATAATATCCAAGTGTGGGTTATGCTTCATAATACAACTAACTCAAAGCAGTTTTTTCTCCAAACCAGGGACATAGTAGACATTCATAATCAACAACCTCTTACCTCTTAATTATTCTTATCCTAAAGAAAACACAAAACGCAGTTTCTGTTCTAAATTCTTAATAAATTCTGTAACAAGATATTCTTGAGGCTTACTGTGCAAATTCGGATAATATTGACTGTGACTCTGTTCACTACCCCCAAGTTTTAAAATTGCAGATACTTGAAAGAGATTTAAATTCGAAATTTATTCTCTTCAGAAAAAAATATTAAACTCGGATGCAGACTTACATGTCACCCTGGGAACTGTGTTTACGTTGGCTGGTTGGTTAGATTGGCCTTTGTTAGCACATTTTTCCTATGTGCGCCAAGTTGGTCCTATGTCAGCCCTTCCTCAAATTCAACCCTAGGTTCTTTGATTCACTTGGCCCTATGTCAGCCCTTCCTCAAATTCAACCCTAGGTTTTCCCAGTCTGTGTATGTTGGCCTAGTCTGCAAAACAATCTGTTTCTGCAACTCTGTAACACCGGGTCTGCACACCTGTAACATGCTTCACTAGAAATGCGTCCTCCATAAAATGCTTGCACTATGGCTGATGTAACACACTTCTGTATCTGTTGTAACAGTGCTCTTTATCTTCTGTCACAGCTTGATATCTACTGTGAATGGATGCCCTAATCACAGCCTCGTCTGCAAACAATAACTTGCTCTTTTCTCCAATTCTGTTCCTCACGTGATTCCCTCCACAATTCGACAATTCTTTAAACTTTATTTAACTTTTGACCTTATAAACATTCATTCACCATTAAATAAAACACGCTTCACTAGAAATGCGTTCTCCATAAAATGCATGCACTATGGCTGCTGTAACACACTTCTGTATCTGCTGTAACAGCGCTCTTTATCTTCTGTAACAGCTCGATATCTACTGTGAATGGATGCCCTAATCACAGCCTCGTCTGCAAACGATAACTTGCTCTTTCCTGCCATTCTGTTCCTCACGTGATTCCTTCCACGATTCGACAATTCCTTGAACTTTATATAACTTTTGACCTTATACATATTCATTCACCATTAAATAATAAAAAAATTGATTCTTTGTCAGTCTATATTATTGTTTAGTTGGCATGTGTTTTCCTTCTATCTCATTCATGTGACCTGTATATTCTTCTATCTCACTTGTGTGACTTGTATATTCTTTTGTCTCACTCGCGTGTTTGCAATTCCTTGGTCCATTTCTGATCAGTTCTGGTCCCTAGGCCCTTCACCTGTTTTCTCCTAACCGTGGCTCAGATACCATATCTGATTTAGACACAGAAAACATGTACAGGAAAATACACAATAGAAAATAAGAGAGAGAACTTTTGCTTGATTATTGAATGGTGCATTGTCTCAATACATAGTAGGATAGCAAGAAGTACAGTACATAACTTCCAAATACCTAATCATCTAATAACTCAATATTTACTAAGTCACAGTTACATCACTTTATTAAAAGGAATCTCTACCCAAGCTATTTATTTGACTTTATTACATGACAAAATTGAATATAATGTACACCTAAATCTAATTATGACCATTATCTGTAACATTTTCGAGGATGCCATATTAAAATCACTTATCAAGAATTTTCTTCAGTCCTTTGGGCAGTTAGAGACATTCTTGTGTATAGTTTGTTTATTGAGTAGGACTCATCACTCAAGATGAAGGTGGATGGGATGGATATTGATGATTAAATCATAATTTATCTGTATGTAAATGTTGTTGCATTCATTTTGGGATGAACATCTGACATCTGTCAAGGATGAATATATAAACTGTTGAAATTGTTTGCTTATTATAGGAGGTCATTGTTGGGAAATGCAAAGTTCTTTGCACATCCAAAGATACACGGAATCCACAACCCACAGAAGAAGACTTGGATGATGCAGATTACTTTTTTTATCGGTCATTTGATGTAGGCAACTATACTGTATCAGAAAACTTTGGCGATATGGAAGGTTTGCTGGTTTTGATGTTAAGAAACTGTTTGTTGATTTTTAAGATTCCGTTGTTCAATGTTTTACTTGTTATATGTGATGGGCATGGGTATGGTGTGTAACTCACTAAACTCAAATACTTTTTGCAGCTGAGTTCATTTTCAACAAGCAGGATTGGGTTAATAAGGCCAGTCCATCACTCAATCAGCAGCTAAATGGAGCAAATCAACTTTTGGCAGATAAATTTATGGCTAATGGATCTCCTTTGCTAGATGAGAGGGAAAAAGCAGGGAATGTGATTTCAAAGGATGAACTAAATAAGAGTGATGTAGAAAATAAAGAAATGTTGTCGATATTACCAGTTAAAGAGGGTGGTGTGCCAGAGACTCGAAAAGAGGATGGTGTGCTAGAATCTCCAAAAGAGCATGGAATGAAGACTTCAAAAGGGGATGATATGCCAGAAGCCCCACAATTGGAAATGGTAAAAGATGAGACTCCGAATGAGGAAGTTAAAAAGGATGAGATAGAAGAACTCAAAACGGATGAAGTAGAAAAATTAGAAATGGCTTCAAAAGTGGCCATTGAACATGACGGTGCAAAAAAAACTGCAGGATTAGAAGTAGGAACTGGTGGGAAAAAAAACTCAGAAGTGCCTTCAAAAATGAATTCCAAAGAAGATGGTACAAAAGAATCTATACGATCTGAAGTAGGAACTGGTGAGAGAAAAATTATTAGACGTGATTCATCCAGAGAAGAAAAGAAGCCCATAAAGAGGGCAAGATATACAGTTGACTCTGATGAGGAAGAAGATGGGGTCACTGGACTTCAAAGGGAAGGGTTGGAAGATGTTGCTAAAAGAAAAATTGATTCCAAGAAGGAAGTCTTAGGTACTGAAAAAAAACTTGTCAAGAAGGCCAAAGTGGATGACACAGCTGTTAAGGCTTCCGAGGGACTCTCTCAGACAACGCCACAGTTAACAGACTTGAATAAGCAAAAAAAACTTGGTGGTCGTGAAATAATTGAGATTGCAAAGAAGCCAGAAGTGGTAAGATCTATGATTCTGTCTATGTTTGCTTGTTAAATAATTCACTTGTTTGATTAATTTGCTTACAGTATTTATTTGTCTGCTATTTTGCAGGAAAGTAATAGATGGTTCAAGGGACTTGTGAGTACTCACTTCTCCTTGTCTGTATTTAGTGTATATTTATGTCAGTAGCTAGAATGAACAACTGTATCTTATGGTCTGTTGGAATTTTGGGAGGTATTTGATTATGCAGAGAAATAACTCAGAAAACGGTTTCGTGATTTTCTCAAATATAGTTTTTTACTCTGAAAATGGCCTGACTTCCAAACTGCATAAAATCTAAGTTGGTATTTAATATTTCATAAATTCTGCTTATATTTGTTCTCAGTTAGTTTCTTAGGTAATCACTTCTCCAAAAACAATATAAATACATTTCTCCCAGAAGCCTTGTATTTATGTCCCTTTAGTAACATGAAACTCCTAGTTGTGGTCACTTTTCTTGAATAGGATAATTCTGTCTCTCAACTTACATTCTGTTGAATTTCGACATCAAATGTACATAATTATTAATGAAGGAGTCATCAAATACATTGGCATGGTTTTTTTCGATATGCCATCTAGTAACTAGTAAGTTACTTCTAGAACTGCCTTATAACGAACAATAAGACTTAATAACTATTTATTACTTGGACTACTAACATAATAGCTCTTACTATTAAAGGTCATTTATAGTACATGATTTAATTGCATTGAATATTTTTTTGGAGTGTTATAACTTAAATTTCCAACACCTTTTTTTAATGCTACAATATTAACTATTAAAACTTGATTCCTAACAAAATCATAAAAGAGAACTTCTGAAGCAGATTCTCTTCTCTGCAGTGCTGGAATCTTGTAGGTACTCCATTAAGCGTTCTCATCACCCTCGCGAAGGTAGAATTTCCTAATTTTTGAATTCTTGAGTTCCAGATTTTTTCAAATTCCTGAACTCCCAAATTACTGGTCCTGAATTCCCGAACTACTTGGACAACTATCCATGCCGTATTAAACCTTCTCCAATCCACCTTGTCTTGGAAATCCAACCACTCACAAGAAGTAATCATTTTCTGTTGCATTGCCACAATTCTCAATCTGTTAGTCAGTGTTAGAAGATTTTTTAATTGTCTGAAATTCCTGAACTACTTGGATGACTATCCATGCTGAGATAAACCTTCTCTGATTCCCGTCTTGGAAATCAACTGCCCAAAACAAATAGCCATCCTCTGTTGCATTGTTACAATTCTCAATCTCATATTAGTGTCAAAAGATTTTTATTTGTTACATTTTCAACTGTCAGAGCTATATCACTTTTTCCTTCGTCTTTAACCTTCCCTTTCAGAAGGTCATTCACTCGAACTTTACAGTTCCAGGTTGTGTGACCCAGTTTTCTGCAATAGTAACATTCAAGATCTTTATTAACTTATTTTTTCATGTTTTTCTGCTCATTCTGTTTCTAGTAAGTAGTGCATTTCCTAAATTTAGAGCAATTTCTGGGTTTTCATTCAGCCTCTTTTCCTTGGCCGAAAGAGATGATATCATATTATCTAAAGTTTGTGAGGACATTTGCAATTCTCAATCTCATAATATTGTTAATTTATCTTAACCTAGCATCCGGCACTTAACTCAAAATAGAATCACTTTATTAAATGCACAGCGAGGTTATTAACCGAACATTAGCGGAAGCATAAAAACATAAACCATACACATTGCACAGGATATCTGGGTAAACACCCTTCGAAAAACCCCGAAGGGAAAACCAGATCCGAGTTTGATTTTATTGGATAAAATCTTGGTCTCCTGACCTGGGATAATGGCCCATCAAAGGAATCCAATGCAGCAAATAACCTAGCCTACCTGGCTGCTATCTCCCTTGCTGCCCCTTTGCTCAGCCTTGCCCACTCACACTTGGATGAAATGCTCTTCACCCAAACAGTGAGATCTCCTCACTCTTTTTGTGTGACACAAGCACATGAGCAAAGAATCACTATTTGCTCTAATGTACTTTCTGTGAGTCTCATCCTCTCACTTAGGATGCCTTTTATATATAACCTTGAGTTTACCCTAAGTCCAAAACCTTAGATCTCCTAAAGTCAAGGTTACAAGAACCGTGGATGCGATCGTAATCGCCAGAAGAATCTGTTGTGGGTGCGGTGCTCGTCCAAAAATTAGGAATCGGGGAATCGAAACCCTAACCTTGATTTATATATATTTATGTTTTTATTTTTATTTTTTTACCTAAATCACTAGCTAAGAATCCGAGATTCCGATTCGAGATGAATCTGGTGCGGGTATGGTGGAGCTCTAAGGCGAATCTGGTAACTATGCCTAAAGTGATCAAAGACTGAGATCTAATCTCGTGTTCACTTTAGATTTAACGGCTAGGACTTAATCTAATTCACTTAAGTTACTAATGCCAAAAACTTAGGCATTTAACTTAATTAATCTCACATTAATTTAAACGGTCATTCACTTTAATTATTAACTCATAAAGTGAATTTCCTAAGGGTTCTGAGATGTTACAAGGACGACTTCCACATGCTAGACACCAAGCCTATGTGGAAGTACCTGTCTGATGCTAAATACATCAACAATTATGTGCCAAGAAGATTTTTTAATTACCTTGAATTCCCAAACTACTTAGATGATTATCCATGTTGAGTTAAATCTTCTCCAATCCCCCTATCTTGGAGATCCAAGCACTCAAAACAAGTAATCATGCTCTGTTTGTTTGTCACAATTTTGAACCTCATAGTCATTGTTAGAAGATTTTATAATTGTTACATTTTCAACTGTTAGAGCTATATCACTTTTTCCTTTGTCATTAACCTTCCCTTTCAGAAAGTCATTTGCTCAAACTTCTAGGCGGTGTGACCTGTTTTTTTTACAATAGTAGCATTCAAGACCTTTATTATCTATATCTTTTTTTTTTGTTTTTCTGCGTGTTTTGTTTCTAGTAAGTTTTTTGTTTTCTAAATGTAGATAAGATAAGATAAATGTATTAATGTCCAACTAATGACCACTGAAGTAGGTTAATGGGACTGTTAGGTACAATGATGTCTACACAAAGCAGGAGTGCCAAGGTGTCTCCTATATAAAATCAAGAAGAAGGAAGTAAAATAGAATAGAAGACTAAACTAAAATCTAGAAGGCCAATGCCAAAGATGGAGAGGTGATCCAGGAGAAAGATGTACAAAGTGCATGGAGTTAGAGTCTATGGTGCTAGTAGTATGAAGGCTACTTTGGTCCATAGGAATCATCTCTCCTACCATCCGAGGCTGAATGGAGAAAACTTAAAATAGGTCTTTGTTCAGAAGAAGAGTCAGGAGAGGAGATGAAATACATGTTGGAAGGAAGAACTCGTCGTTGTGACCTGGAAGATATCCTTTGGCCACTGGTTTGTTTGCAAATGTGACTCTTGGTATGGTGATGCCTCTGGGGCCTCACAAAAGTAGAAATGGTGCTCCATGTCCTCACTGATTTGGGGTCAACCCTATCCATTCGTCGCTTGGTGCTCCTAGTTGAGAGCACCTTAAAAAAAGGAAGTGATCGGTTGGGTGGAAGTTGGTCCAGGATGTGGATTAGGCTGGAGTATAAAAGAGCGAAGATGGAGGGCCTCCCTCATGTACAAGGTCTGACACTACTAGTTAGGGTACCTAAAGAAAATGCTAAGCATTTGTAGCTCTCTGAAAAGACAATGGAACCATTATCGGATCTCATAGTAAATCGGGCAACGAAAGATGAAGTGGTCCTCAGTCTCAACCTCTTGAGGGTGGCACAATTGGTAGATCTTGTTTGATTGGTCAATCTGATGGTCAGTCTCAATCCAAGTCTATGAGAGCCAATTTTGAACTAGCCGAGGGGGATGCCAAGAGCATGCATCCAATGGAGAAGTGTGTAATGCGATCGGACAATGAGTCCATTCCTCATAACCATGAAGTGCTCAACTTATAGGGTCACCTTCGAACGTAACTTGCCTTGAGAGTTTATCCAAGTGACCTGTACAAACTGTCTGTAGATATCCTCTTTGATGATTGTGTTCATCTGCTGTTTGGTAGGTAAGAGATCGCCGCGTGCATCAAGGGAGTATCTAAACGAAGGGAGCCGAATCATCGTATTACCAACAAATGCTAGGAGATTTGAGACCCAACATACAGACATCGAGAACAAACTGAAGAACTAGTTGATGTTATGGACTCTCATGAACAATAAGCCAAGTATGGATATTGGTCTCCTCCCATGGCTGTATCAGCGAGACACTAAATGTAGTGCAGGGGTGAGATGAGGCCAAACACTGTCTCAATCCGAAAGGGCCGAGCACCAAACTTTGCGAGGACAATAGGTTGAGGGATTGTTTGCTTGCATTTGATGCTGTGGCGAAGGAGGATGATTTGAACTCTCTATGCTAAAGACCAATCGGACTTTAGTATACCAGGACCCCAAACTTCAGAACTGTATATAAAATTGTGGGTTGGACAAGAGTGTCCATGAGTGACATCTTGGATGAGGTGTCTTAAAAATGGTTTTGGAAACACTCTCTCTCAAGAAGGGCCAAGGATTTGTACCCCTTGTTGACTTGGGGCCGAAGAGCATGTCGTAGGTTGAAGCCAAGTTCTGTGAATAGTACCCCCAAATAAGTGTATGTGCTGGTGACCTTAATCTCCTCTCTGTTGTATATAATATGAAGATTTCCATACACATACACATACACCATTGTCTCTGCTCTTCACTGCTTAAGCCTACTCTTCTTCAAAGTATGCACATTTCCGTATACCTTTGTGAGTGTTGAATTTCTAATGAATGCTCAAGCACATGTAGTTTCTTTTCAATTTAGCATGAACTTGAACCATAAACACTGCAACAACACAATAGCTGCAGTAACCAAGATCACAAGAAGAATAACCGTGCACAAGACACAAGAAGTTATCCTGGGAAAACCCTTCTCAATCAAGGGAAAAACCCAACAACCCTTTACTATATTGCCAAGAGAAGAACCTTCACATAATAAACCCTAGCGCACACAAGAGGGTGCTCTATGACCAAGAAAACTAGCGCATAAGAAGAAGTGCGCACTAAATTTCAGATCTCCACAACGTGTTATGAGAGAATGAGATACGATCCACATTGGGGATATATCTCTTTTATAAATACATGACCTAACTCATCAATTAGATGCGTCTATTGGCACAATAGGGCCGACTTGTACAACTCAATAATATAATTAATCTTTTACACAATATTAATTATCTTTACACAATAGAGCCGACTTGTACCCTTTACAATACAAATTAGGGTTACACAATAGTCTTTCTCTTTGACAATATAGCAAGGGGTCTCACACACATCCTCTAGTGCTGTGCCACTAGGGACGAGTCCACATGTGCTCAACCACAAGGGATGCCACTCTCTATAGATCAACTCAATTAAGTCCATAGGAGTACGACATGAGACTATCTCAAGTCATCTCAACTCGGTCCAAAGGAGCACGACAAGAGACCAACACAAGTCCTTTCAATTCAGTCCAGAGGAGTACGACTCACCTATCACATAGGTGTTCTCACAGATCATCTCAACTCAGTCCAGAGGAGTACAATCTGGAGAATGTCTCATGAAGCTACAATCATCAACAATGAGAAGCCACCCTCACCCATATACCTTTGTATCTGTTGATTTTTCAATAAGCTAGGTTAAGCATGAAGTTCATTCCATTTTTAGCATTTAACCATAACCATAAATGTTGCAGCAACCGAGATCACAAGAAGAAGCACCATGCACACGAACACAAGAAGTATCCTGGGAAACCCTTCTCAACAAGGGAAGGAAACCCAACCAAAGCCTTTGCTATATTCTTCAAGAGAAATACCTTCACCACCAAGATAAACCCTAGCACACAAGAGGGTGCTCAAACCCTAGAATTCTAGCGCCCAAGAGAGGTGCACATTTTTCCCAAAGAAGTGTACTTGCTGAAATTTCCAAACTCACATGAAAGATGTGTTTCCTCAATGGGGAATTTTCCTTTACTTATACTAACCTAAACTTGTCAACAGAAGTGTCTATTGGCACAACAAGGCTGACCTCACTAGCTTATAATATAATTAATATTAACTAGATTAATTATCTTTTGCATTAATTACCAGTCACATTAAGGTAGGGCCAACCTGTACCCTTTACATTGCAATTAGGGTTATAGGCAGGTCTGACTCTTGAACAATATAGCAAGGGATCTTGTACATCCACTAGTGCTCATCCACTAGGGGCACATCCATAGGGATGTCCATATCTCTAGCTCACTGCATTACACAGTAGAGTCATCTGGAGTTTCTAGTCACCTATGCTCATTCACAGGCACGTCCACTCAATAGATCTTCTTTCTCACTGCCTCACACATGAGAGTCATCTGGAGTTTCTCGTCAACTCTGCTGCACAGAGGAAGCTAATACATCATCTTCATTTCTGTTCACATGACGATTTTCACACGTTCACCTTGTGCTCAGCCACATGCACGTCTAACTTAACATATCGCCTTTCCCACTGGATAATCATCTGGAGTTCTTCTCAACTCTCTGAATGGAGGAGGTCATCTCTACGTTCTAGCTCTGTCTCGGGTAGGAACCACGTACCCTTCTTAGGGGCTTTCTCTCAAGTTTGTAAGCTGGAGAAAGACTCACATAACTGCAATGATCCACATCTCACAGGTTTGTAAGCTGGAGAATGTCTCACATAGCTGCAATCATCAACAATATCTTGGCTAAGGCCAACATATATTCGAGTTGGTTATCCATATACCCCCTTCACTATTATATTCAATCTTTCTTAGTTGCATTTTCTTTTCTCTAGTGCATTTATGGATTTTGTCTCAAGCACACTAATGGATCAACTTTAGGAAACACTTTTTTAGGGATTATGTTGCGCTACTCTAGTGCTGGTTTTCTCCTTGTAGCACCATGGGACCATGGGAGCACCTTGAATACCAATAAGCTATACATGCTTTCGGCATTGAACACTTGTGAAAGGAGTGGACTGGTAATAAGGCTACCTCTTGGTTTAGGTTGTTTTTTGGCTCTTGTTATATTGGGACATTTTCTTGTATGTTGGGTGTTAAGTCTATGACATCATGAGTTTTTGGGAAGTTTCTAATACCCCATTGAATTTCAGGTCTTTACACATTTTTTTTGCATATGTTCAAGAGTGAAGTCATTGGCTTCAAAATGGATGTGATAAAATGAGAATTTCCCTATTAAGATTTCTGAATTTCATGCTTTTTTCTTTCCCTTTTTTTTTACGCAGACAAGTGTGGATAAGAATACACATAGTAATGAGAAACAATGGATTCATTCATTAATTAGATGATGTAATGTCTCATTAATAGTAGGAGAAGAGTACATTACGTCACTCCCAAATACCTAACCATTATCTACTATGTTAATTGCTACCTTAAATGCATCATTGTTACATCATTTTATCAATGGGACTTTTATTATACATGTAAGTCCTGTATAGTCTAACATCTCTAAATATGACCATTGTCTCTAACACCCTCCCATAATGGTCATTTTACATGCTTGTTCAAAGTATAAAAAGACAAAAGCTTTGGACAAGCAAGATGCCTACAGTTTACAGATAAGATCTTCAAAATAGTGACTAGAAGTGAACTATATTTGACAAGGTTGAAGAATGGAATTTACGTTACCATCTTTTTGTCTGACCATTGACTTATCTGCTGGATGAGAGCCAATATTGGCTGAACAATTAGCCTTTCCACCATTGACATAGAACTTGGCTCGTTCATTGACCTCACCTCCTCCACATCTTGGTAGTCCAACATATCAAAAGTTTTGTGTTTGCTTCTCTGAGGAAGCACCATCTCGTTTTACCATTTAATTTCACCTGTTGTTTGCCTTCTCTTCTTTGCTGATTTTGACTTGTTTCATCAGCAACATCGTTTAGGGCTTCATTTCTTGAATTGTGTGTCACCTGACACCTCTTTGGCCTAGGCATTATAGTTGAGTTTTCGGTGAAATTATTGTAAATTTTTAGACCCCAACCCAGTTTCAGTCTTGCTGATTTTTCAGTCAATGTTTAATGCCCAAACCCAGTTTTATATCAGCAAATAAAACTTAGCAGAAAATTAATTTCAGAACTTAAACATGAGGATTCTGAACATCGTTTATAACGCAGAAATAAAATATCAGCAACACATAAAACTCAGAAAATTATAGACAGAGATATTTTCGGTCTAACATCGACCCTGGAAAAACCCATAAGTGGAAAACCAGTGAGAGAGGGAGATTTTTATTATTTAGGAGCTTCAGAGAATTCTATTACATCATGTTCATCTTCAGAAATTTAAATGACAAACTTATCTCGATAACTGTGCCAAGTCTTCACACAGGAAATAAGCCAAACTCCTCAAAATTCTTTCCAGAATTTTCTACAATAAATTGCAGGTCTTCTCCTCGATTTCTGTGCCTCCAAACTACTGTACGGATGCCTCAAAATATGTGCCAACAGCTTCAGCAAATTTTTGGGTGCATTAATGGCTGTACGACCGCCTTGAAAACCGTGCCAAACTTTCCAGAAAAACTTCACAGCAATCTGTCTTGATTTCTGTGCCAAGAAAGTACTGCACGGATCTGTACAAAATCTGTATGGTATGGCCTAAGTACAGTTGTCTGTCCCTCCTCGAAATTTGTGCCAAAGTACGGCTGTACGAATTGATAAAATCCGTACCGTACGGACATAAATAAATGCTGTCTGTTGTCTCGATTGTTGTGCACACAAGTGACTGTACGAACCTCGAAATCCATCCTGTACGGCCTCTTGTGTATGTTGAACCTTTGCCTCGATTTCTGTGCTATTATTCTGCCTTGGAATGCGTGCCCTAGCTCTCAGAAATGGCTGCTCTCTTTTTGCTCGAAAATGCTCTCTCTCTTTCTCTCTCAACAATGAACCAACAACCCAAGAATGGGTGCGCCCTCCAACCCTAATCGACCTCATGAGGTAGGTGAGGGGTCTCTTAATCCAATGGTTGAGATTGGATTAGATGTGTGGCTGAGATTTGATGTCTCTTCACTCACCCTCACTAAAGTCATAAAGTCACCTTTTAATTTGCATCTCACAAATTAAATGACTAGGGCCCACATTAGACACTTTCCCACCCCTTAGGCGCCTAGGGATGAGAAACACTTGCCTAGGTACTTTATTTAATTAAAAATTCAACACTCCCTCTTATCGAGGAAAGTGTTACTCACCACTCCAAGCTTGTCCCAGAAAAATACAAACTTGCCTCTGCCCAATGCCTTGGTGAGTATGTCTGCAACCTGCTCCTTTGTAGATATGTATTGTAGCTCCATATCTCCTCTCTGAACATAGTCATGGATGAAGTGATAACGAATCTCGATATGTTTAGATCGGTCATGAAAAACTGGATTCTCCGAGAGTAAATCACAGTAGGCCTCACAGTAAATCACAGTAGGCCTCAACTGCACACCGAACAATCCCACCAACATCTTGCGAAGCCAAAGGGCCTCACAACTGGCATGACTGATTGCCATATACTCAGCCTCTGCAGAACTCAAAGGCACTGACTTTTGTTTCTGACTGAACCAAGACACAACTGCTGATCCCAATCCAAAACAACACCCTGAAGTGCTTTTCCTGTCATTCACACATCTTGCCTAATCCGAGTCTGTATAGCCAACTAGACGAACTCCAACTCCTCTCTGATAGTCCAAACCATAATCTACCGTACCACAAAGATACCTGAGCACATGTTTTGCTGCCACTCAATGCACTCTCCTAGGCTCCACCATGAACTGACTGAGAGTGTTGATAACAAAACAAATATCTGGCTTGGTATTGACCAAATACATCAATGACCCGATCAACTGACGATACAAAGTGGAATCCACCAACTGTGACTCAGAAGCATGAAGCCTCTTCTAGTTGGTAATCACATGAGTGGTCATGGGCCTGCTATCCCCCATCTGAAATCTGCTCAGAATGTCACACACATACTTCCCTTGTCCCAGGAAGGTGTGTCCAGGCTCCTGCCAAACCTCCAATGCCAAAAAGTAATGCATCAGTCCAATGTCAGTCATCTCGAACTCTGAAGCAAGGCTCTCCTTGCAGCTGCTGATGAGTCTCTTTGCCCCTGTAATGAAAAGATCATCCACATATAA